>CATOTO010000197.1:0-18093 GCA_951812925.1 Calliopum simillimum | reverse complement strand
GCCGGCTTTCGCGGTGGAAGTGGCACCAGGTGATTACAGCCAGTTCCCTGATGGCACAACCGTAGGACTGCTTTACTACCAGCACGCATCAACCGGTTCGGCACACTCGCGCGGTAACAAAGTCAGCTCTGATTACAGTCTGACATCCGATATCGGCATGCTACGTCTGCTGCATACCGTGCAGATTAGCGAATCGGCAACGCTGGACCCGCAGTTCCTTTTGCCGTTTGGGCGGATTTCAGGCGGTGGAGAGGCTGCTTCGCTTGGCTCAGCCAGCGGCACAGGAGACCTGATACTGACCGTTCCTCTGAAGGTCAGGCTCAGCAACGGCGGCGACATCTTTGGTTTTTCACCTTATCTGTACGTGCCCTCAGGTAGTTACGACCATAACGATCCCCTGAATCTGGGCGAAAACCGCTGGAAAGTAGATCTGCAGGCCGCATGGGTGAAGTTCTTTACAGAACACTGGGCGCTGGACGTGGTAGGTGATGGCATCTGGTACGGGAACAACAGTGACTATGGTCCCGGTTCATCACGACTTGAACAGGATAACGCCTGGGCCGCACAGATTATGGGGCGGTATATACCCGATCAGACGCTCTCCTTTGGGCTGGGATTCGGCCAGACCTGGGGGGGCGAAACCACCGTTGATGGTGTCAAGCAGGATAACCCGACTCAGACCACCAATATCCGCCTGACTACCACGAAATTTGTCACCCCGCGCGATCAGTTCCAGATTCAGCTGGGGCGGGATCTGCGCGTGGAGAATGGCGCAGAAGAAAACTTCCGCCTGAACCTGCGCTACGCCCGCGTTTTCTGAACGTGTCTTTCCTGACCAGCTGAGTGTCCTTCTCAGCCAGGTTATGGGGAGCCGATCGCGTTATGTTCAGAGCAGGAAATCAGTCTTTGATATTTTACATGAGGAACAGAAAATGGCCATTGAACGCCCGGACGCCAGCCAGTTACAGCAACTTGCCTGCCAGCTTCACCTGACCCTTTCAGACAGTGAGGCCGCTGAATATCTTTCCCTGATGCAGTCGAACCTTGATGCTTATGACCTGATAGAGGGTTTAACGGATGAAATTCCGCCGGTTGTTTATCCACGCGAAAAAGGCCACCGCCCCGCAGGAACTGAGAATCCGCTAAACGCCTGGTATTACAAAAGTGAGGTAGCGGGAGCACCCGATGGCAGGCTGAAAGGAAAAACCGTGGCGCTGAAGGACAACATCGCCCTGGCCGGCGTTCCGATGATGAACGGGGCCACCTCGCTTGAGGGGCATGTGCCCGCCTACGATGCGACCGTGGTAACCCGCCTGCTGGACGCCGGCGCAACCATACTGGGTAAGGCCACCTGTGAACATTTCTGCCTTTCCGGCGGCAGCCATACTTCCGATCCTGCGCCTGTCCATAACCCCTGGCGCCAGGGGCACAGCGCCGGGGGATCCTCTTCGGGCAGCGCCGCGCTGGTTGCCGCAGGTGAGGTTGATATGGCTGTCGGCTGCGACCAGGGCGGTTCTATCCGTATTCCCTCCGCCTTCTGCGGCACCTACGGAATGAAACCCACCCACGGGCTGGTCCCTTATACCGGCATTATGCCCATTGAGGCCACTATCGACCATGCCGGTCCGATCACTGCCAGCGTGCGTGACAACGCTCTGATGCTGGAAGTCATGGCGGGTCCTGACGGTCTGGATCCGCGACAGTACAGCCCGCGCAGCGGGAACTATACCGCCGCGCTGGAAAAAGGGGTCAGAGGGCTGAAAATAGGAATAGCGACGGAGGGATTTGGGCTACCTAACCTTCAGCCTGCGGTCGCGGAGAAAGTCCGGGCAGCGATTGACCGCCTGATAAGCCTCGGCGCACAGGCAGGCGAGGTGTCGGTGCCGGGGCATTCGCTTGCCGCCGCGCTGTGGTCACCCATCGGCTGCGAGGGCCTGACGATGCAGATGATGCACGGCAACGGTATGGGGTTTAACTGGGAGGGCCTCTATGATGTTGCGTTACTCGATAAACATGCCGGATGGCGTGCGAACGCAGATTCGCTCTCGCCCTCTCTCAAAATCTGTATGCTCATCGGCCAGTATGGCCTCTCGCGCTACAACGGCCGTTACTACGCCAAAGCCCAGAATCTGGCACGCCGCGCACGCGCCGATTACGACCGCGCCCTGAGTGACTTCGACCTTCTGGTCATGCCTACCGTGCCGGTTACGGCTCCGCCCCTGCCATCATCTGACTGTTCGGTAACGGAATATATCTCTAGGGCGTTTGAGATGATTGGCAATACTGCGGCACTTGACGTGACCGGTCATCCGGCCATGTCTGTTCCCTGCGGGCTGGCAGGGGGACTGCCCGTTGGCATGATGCTGGTAGGCCGTCACTATGCTGAAAGCACGATTTATCAGGCTGCCGCCGCGTTTGAGGCGAGCGGCGATTGGAAGCAGATGTAATAACCGGGCCGCAATGTCCGACACCGTTTACCAACACCCGGAGAAGAACGATGGCACATGACCATGAGCACAACCACACCGAGCCCCCGGAAGAGATTGCGCTGCGGGTGAAAGCGCTGGAGTCACTACTGACGGAAAAAGGACTGGTTGACCCTGGTGCGCTGGATGAACTCATCGACACCTACGAACACCGCATCGGGCCGCGAAACGGCGCCCGCGTGGTGGCGAAGGCCTGGAACGATCCCGATTACAAGGCACGTCTGCTTGAACACGGGACCGCGGCCATTGCCGAGCTGGGGTTTTCCGGCGTACAAGGTGAGGACATGATGGTGGTTGAGAACACACCGGATGTTCATAACGTGACCGTCTGTACGCTGTGCTCCTGCTATCCCTGGCCGACGCTTGGCCTGCCCCCGGCCTGGTACAAGTCAGCGCCTTACCGCTCGCGTATCGTTATTGAGCCACGTAGTGTCCTGGCAGAGTTTGGCCTGAACATCAGCGAGGAAAAGGAAATAAGGGTATGGGACAGCAGTGCAGAACTGCGCTACCTCGTGCTGCCAGAAAGGCCGGCCAACACAGCGGGCTGGAGTGAAGAGCAGCTCGCCAAGCTGGTGACGCGCGATGCCATGATAGGCACCGGTGTTGCCCTGCAACCCGATGCCCTGAAAGACGTTTCGGAGGAGGCGCGATGAACGGAATACACGATCTGGGCGGAATGCACGGCATGGGTGCCGTCATTACTGAAGAAAATGAACCGCCCTTTCATCACGAATGGGAGCGACGCACCTTTTCATTATTTGCCTCCCTGTTTGTCGGTGGTCACTTTAACGTGGATATGTTCCGGCATGCCATTGAGCGCATGAACCCGGCGCACTACCTTGAAGAAAGCTACTACGAACACTGGATGCACGCTTTCGAAACGCTGCTGCTTGAAAAGGGAGTCATTACCACGGAAGAGCTGGCCGGCATTCAGGCGCCAGTAAAAGCATCCGATAACGTCTCTGTATTACACCAGAATATGGTGCAGGTCGTCGTCATGACGGGAGCATCAGCCCGCGTTGACACTGACATGCCCGCGAGCTTCAGGGCGGGCGACCGCGTAAGGGCAAAAAACATCAATCCAGTCGGCCACACCCGCCTGCCGCGCTATGTACGAGGAAAAACCGGCACAATTGTCATTGACCACGGCGTATTTATTACCCCGGACACCGTGGCACATGGCCTTGGCGATCATCCGCAACACGTCTACAGCGTCAGCTTCGACGCCACAGAGTTGTGGGGAGAAAACGCGTCAGCAAAGGACACGGTGCGCATTGACCTGTGGGACGATTATCTGGAGGCATTATGAGTACATTCACATCGGTAATGATAAGTGAAGCGGGAGCAGGCAGCGCACCGTTTGAGCACCCATGGCAGGCGCAGGTCTTTTCCCTGGTCGTCTGCCTGCACAAGGCAGGACTGTTCAGCTGGAAGGCCTGGGTGGACATGTTCAGTACAGAAATTAAAACGCACCCGGCACTGGCGCATGAAAGTGTAAATGATGCCTATTACCGTCAGTGGGTGGCCGCAACGGAAAAGATGCTGATGTCCCTGCAGATGGCCGGTGAGGCAGAGATAAGCTGCCGAACAGAGGAATGGCGTCAGGCATATCTTAACACTCCCCATGGTATGCCGGTGACGCTCACCAAGGCAAGCTGTCCGCCTGAGCATATTCACCACCACCCGGTGCACCGTGTCCCCGTGGCAGTCAGTCCGGGATCGGCGCGAACTGACTCCTGAAAATTTTACACCCAGAAATGAGAACAAATTATGGAACATATTGTTGAAAAGATTCATTCAGAGCCCGCGCCGATTCCTCTCAGCGCAATCCTGCCCTGGAGCGCATTTATCACGCTGATGGTGCTTCTGTCGGTCTATTTTATCGGTGCAGAGCAGGGGGCAACCGCCGTCTTCTCCGGCAATCAGATCCATGAGTATTTCCATGATGCCCGGCATCTGCTGGGATTTCCCTGCCACTGAGGACAGACACATGACCGGAAAGCTGTTGTTGAACGGGATGTTTGCCGGGATGCTGGCGGGTATCATTGCCTTTGGTTTTGCCCATTTTTTTGGTGAACAGCAGGTTGACAAAGCCATCGCATTTGAAGAAACGCTCAGCGCAAAGCATGCCAGCAGTGAAAGTGAACATCATCATAATCATGATGACGGGGGCGAGGTTTTCACTCGCGGTACACAGTCCGGCGCGGGCCTGCTGAGCGGTATGGTATTGTTCAGCGCCGCAATGGGTGGAGCACTGGCGCTGGCATGGTCGCTATGCTGGCAGCGTACCGGTCCATCCAGCGCAAGAGCGCTTGCGCTGATACTGTCACTGGGGGGATTTCTGTTTATGAGCCTGATGCCGGGGCTGAAATATCCGCCCAATCCGCCGGCGGTGGGTGATGCAGCCACGATTGGTTACAGGACGATGCTTTACTTCATCATGCTGCTGGTTTCAGCCGCAATTGTTGTCACGGCAGCCTGGGGTGCGCATCGGCTCCGGACACATATGGGCAACTGGAATGCAGGGCTCTGGGGTATCCTGGCTGGCCTCACGATGCTGATTGTGGCCTGTCTGCTGATGCCGGCGGTGAATGAAATACCCGAAGGCTTCTCTGCAGACGTTCTCTGGCGCTTCCGGTTAAGCGCTTTCGGCACGCAACTGGCCATGTGGTGTACAACCGGACTTCTGTTTGGCTGGATGACAGAAAAGAGCCTGAATAAAGTCAGGCTTCGTTTTGCGCCTGCAGGCGACTGAATCGTGAACGCGGTGATGCACCTTATCTGCCAGGGCGAAACCCTGGCAAACCGCAACACGCGTTTTCCGGCGAATGACGAGCTCAGTGAGACAGCAAGTGTAGCCCTGAGCAAGATGAGGGTAGATATCAGAGCCGAGAGTAAAATATGGCTCGCTCCGGAGGTTGCAGCCCGACAGACTGCAGCCGCATTAGGGCTAAGGGGAGAGGTTGTTGCTCAGCTGGCGGAGCCTGACTATGGTCACTGGGCGGGCTTGCCCGTTAAGCAGGTTATAAAGGATAACAGTGCAGCATTTCATCGCTGGCTTTCGTGTGACGCACCGCCGGGTGGCGAGAGTATCAGTGCGATTATATCCCGCACAGGTGAATGGCTTTCGCGAAATGCGGGTGCGCAGGAGCACCATTGCGTGATTGTTTCGGCAGCGGTCATTCGCGCCATGATTACGGGGCTGCTGGATGCGCCATTTAGTGCATTCCAACGGATCGATATTGCGCCACTGAGCAGGACAATTCTCTCAAGTACCGGAACCCGCTGGAATATCTGCACATTAGGTGAAAAATAGTAGATACCCAAATCACGATAAGAGCCAACGAGCATTTAATCCCGGGAACTTTTCGAAATCATTTGCCATCTTCAGCAGAAATTAGAAATATTTAATAACGTCGGAAAGACGGCTTTGAGCGAGGAGCGGAAGTTTTAACGGATATCGGATGCAGGCCTGGGGAACTGGAAACTTCAATTTTCTATTCATGACGGTTCAACAGATAAAGGTAAAAAATTAGCGACTATCACGAAGGGTCTGGTGTGCAAACGACCATGAACCAAATGAAGGGACCCCTACAAAGTTTAAACGTTAGTGCTGGCTCCCCTGAAAGGAATTCTTAACGAGGGATCCTGTATTGACAGCAAGAAAAGGCTCCGATACCCTTCACCCCAGACATTTCAGATTCCCTGAATTGCGTAAGCGTTAACGTCAACCAACGCATGATTTACGAGCATATAAACGTATCGTATTTACAAGGTTGACTCAGTATGTCTGTTATGTCAGATAAAACGCCTCACGTTAAAAAATCCCTTTATTCACTGACCTTTATCGGTATTCTGCTCATTGCCTCTAACCTGAGAGCGCCAATAACCGCTCTGGGGCCGGTTATTCATGAAATCGCGACTTCGTTTAACCTGTCTGGTGTTTATACAGGACTCCTTAACGCGCTGCCTTTACTCATTTTTGGGCTTGCCTCCCCTTTCGCACCCCTACTCACACGCAGAATAGGACTGGAGAAATCGCTTTTAACCGCAATAGTCTTAATAACCGCAGGATGTCTTACACGCTCGTCCCTAGGGGGAATGGGGTTGTGGACAGGGACATTCATTATCGGCCTGGGAATAGCCGTTGCGAATGTGCTGATTGTGCCGTTAATTAAACGTGACTATCCAGGCCATACCGCGCGCTGTATAGGGCTATACGCTGCCACCATGGCTCTGACCGCAGCTTTATCAAGCGGAATAGCTTTCCCGTTGTCAGCACTCAGCAGTGCAACATGGAGAGTGTCATTGGGTATCTGGGTAATCCCTGCAGCTTTTACTCTTATCATCTGGATGAAAGTATGCGCTAGAACGGATAAAGAGGCGGATTTAACCACGAAACCTGTTGTTAGGGGCATAAGCTCCGTCTGGAAAAGCGGCGTGGCCTGGCAGGTTTCAATGTTTATGGCTCTGCAGACGATGGTCTTTTACACGCTTATTGACTGGTACCCTTCAATTGCGAATGAACATGGCGTCAGCTCATCTGCGGCAGGTTTCCATCTGTTCATCTATCAGGCCGTTGCCGTCGTCGCTAATCTGTCTACTGCCGTATTCATTGCCCGGCTGAAGGATCAGCGATTGCTGGGACTGGTGTGCTCATTATTTATTACTTCTGGCGTTGCTGGTCTCCTGATAATGCCGGGAATATCAGTACTCTGGCTCATCCTTGCAGGAATCGGTGCGGGTATGTCTATGGTCACTTGCCTCACCCTTTTTGGGCTGAGAGCCCGGGAGCATCACCAGGCGGGGCAGCTGTCGGGCAAGGCACAGTGCATTGGCTATCTGATTGGTGCTCTGGGACCCTGTCTTGCAGGCATACTGCATGGCCATACCCATACCTGGAGTTCAATCCTTCTCTGTTTGATTCTTATTTCGCTTGTTCAGGCTTATTTTTCATGGCAGGCGGGCAGAAACAGATTTGTTTAAAGAGTGTGTGCCCGGCCTGATTCAGATATATTTTCTATCATGTAATGCAAATAGCAGGAAGGGGCGTGGATAGGGTATTGATTCGAAGAAAGTTGAATAAAGGACTATCAGCTATTGCCATGAAATATTAAATAAACCTAGCTGGCCATCATTCAATAGTAATGTCCGCTTCTGGCACAGAGCGGACTGACTTGGGCATAAGGTCCGATATGAGCGAAGAGTGGATGTTGACATTAAAATGTGTTGAGAGTAGAAACGCCTCGTTAGAGGCTGGTATGACCAATGCCGTTTACTCAGATTATTGAAAAATTAGCGTTGGACATCCTTTTAAGGCGCTAGAAGAACTGCATTTTTTCATAAGGATGAGTTGTACAGACGCTAAGTCGGCTCTCCAAATCTCCGTCATGAACTTCCAGCTTGTGTCCATCCGGATCCAAAAAGTAGATTGATTTCCCTTCGCTCTTATTTGTTTTCCACTCTGTAACACCCGATGATTTTAGGTGATCAGCATACACATCGAAATCTTCGCTTCGGATGCTGAATGCGTAATGAGTGTAATCCTCTCGTTTAGTCACTACATCAGCAGATAGACATAACCACAGATTTCCCAGACACAGGTAAGCGCCGTTGGCCCATCTGGCCTTAGGTATAAAACCAAGAATATTAACGTAAAAATCAAAACTTATTGAAACATCACTTACGGCGATTGTTATGTGATTCAGTCCGTTAAGCATGCATTGTCTCGCTAGCAGGGGGCGGGAGGCTAAGAGTACCTCAGCTCATCGCCTGCGTGAATCGGAAGTATGAGGTCCGCTTCTGGCACAGTGCTGCTGTTGCAGCCCTCGTGATCTGGTGGCCTCGACCACGTTCAGAAGCCGGGTGTGCGGGCTTGCTTGCTGTTTATCAATTTAATACGCGCATTCGTCCATGAGGGATCATTCAATGCCAGGGACGTGCCTGATAATTTCAGAACCGGTTGCTCTGGACTGGGGCCGCATGCCATTGTTGCCATCTTACCGGGAGTATTGCACCAGACCATCGGTGTGTAAGGCGCGTTTGACTGGACACCGTATTTTTTAACGGCGGCAGTGGCCATGGCATTTTTATTCTCAGTGGAGTAGGGCAGCTCGTAAGAAATCTGGGACACAACCAGCGCATGGTTTGGATCTGGTGGAACACGGCCTTCAAAGTGCACAAGCAGCTTGACGCCATCTTTTTCGTAAGCAACATACTGTGGCTGCTTATCGCCTGTTACCACATTTACAGCTGGGTATTTATCAACGTCGAGCGATGATGCTGGCACATGAAAGTGCTCAGTGATGGCCTTTACGGACTCACCATAATCCATGCCTGTTTTTACGCCGGCAATATCAAATTTGGTTACATCAGCAGCACGCAGGTTAGCACCCTGGGCCAGAGGGACAGCCATCATTGAAACTAAAAGTAGAGAAGAACAGCGCTTGTACATATCGAATCCTTATTCTAAATAGGTGAAAGCTCTGGAGATTTATCACCTGCCTTTCGAATTTTGAACTGCTTTACAATACCTATATGGTTATGAATAACAAGCATTTCTCAACCAATTTCTGCCGCTAGCACGAAACAGACATGCTGATGTGACTGGTCCGCTTTGAGCGATAAGCAGACATTAAAATCATGATGATTGAGTAGTTCTGCATATTAAACATAACATCCGAATCTTCACCGCTGCCAACCGCCCAACGCTTGTTCATATTTTTTGACAGATAACAGCAAAACAACCCGCTATCTCCTAAAGCCCTTCAGGATTAATATTCTTCTCATCGAAGGCGGAAAGCCTCCATAACTTAAAAATTCAGAAGGAATTTAGCCATGAAATCAATCAAAACTTTAGTTGCAGTTTCCGCCCTGTCCCTGATTTCTTTCGGTAGCTTCGCCCAGAGCGTGTCCGCATGTGCATCAACTCTTGACGCCGCTGAAGCCCAGATCGCCGCACAGGCACAGCAGCACGGCGACCAGTACAAAATTACCAGCGTGAACAGCAATAACCGCGTGTACATGACCGCTGAACTGTACAAATAACGGATGGTAGCAAAAAGAATTGCCGGAAGAGGTCGCCCATGTGGCGGCCTTTTTTGATCCGTCCCCGCCAAACGGGCGAAATAAACATAACATCAATTTGCGCGCCCATCTAAAATGCACTTAGTCCATTACTGGCACTAAGTGGACGCGCGAGTCAGGTCTGCTATGAGCGAACAGCGGACGTAGTAACCGCGTTGATTGTAAGTGGGTCAGATATCGTTAGTTATGCTTCTGAGCATGTCCAAAATGAGCTTTGCTGCTGTACCTTCATGATCTAAATCTGGATCATAAATGGTCACTGTGATGCCACAGCAGCGCATATTTCTGAAAAGTTCGCGACAGACATTTACAAGTGTTTCAGAAGACAAACCGGGATTGCCGGGACAATCAACTGCAGACATTTCAGAACTGTCCAGGACATCCATATCAAGATGAATCCAGTAGGGCATTTCAGGAAAAAGGTTGAGCCGCTCGAATATCACATTGATGAGATGATGATCAGGCAACTTAAGCGCGTCAAAGATAGTTATACGTCGGATATCAGTGCCAACAATGTCAGGCCATTCATAATCTTCAAGGAGCGACTCACGCTCTCCCAGCTGAATCACTGCGTCATCCTGAATCAGTGATCCTTCGATACCGGGCCATGCAGTCAGCAATGGCTCTCCCCGACCGGTAACGAGTGCCAAATCCATTCCGGCCGCAGCGCCTGGTCGTGCTCCTGGTTCTCGCTTCCAGTTTCCGGGATGACGGAAATCGCTGTGGCCGTCAATATGCACAAGTGCAAGTTGCCCTAAATGACGCCTGCTGCCCAGTAAGGCTCCGGGCAGTATGGCGCAGTCGCCTCCGATAACAACGGGCTTTAAGTTGCGATGATGCGCCGCCTCAACTTCATCAGCCAATTGTAGATTAAGTTGTCTGAGCTTGTGACCGTTCAGGATATCAGTACCTGACTCACATTCAGGACTGTATTCAGGGCAGGGAACAGTAACAAAGTTACAAAAGGAAAATATTTTATCGAGTCCGTGGTGCATGAGAACTGCTGGCGCGCGGAATGTGCCCGGTATGTGCCCTTCATAAAGAGGGTTGAGACCAAGACTAGACGGCACAAGAATTATTTTTTCCATGAAAATCCTGATATTAACTGGTTTGAGCACCACAGAAACTAAGTTTTCTTACGAAACTGCTTTGTCGCCGAGATAAAATTCGAGGTGCTAACCTGTGCCAGAACGCACAAGGTTCGCTATAAGTGAGAGGCTGACATCCATATTTTAACGTTTATATCGCCGTTTCCACTCATCCACGACATCACCCAAATTCTTAGGGGTAGCATTACTTATCCATATCATAAATTCACGATTGAATCGGAAATTCTCTCCACACTCTTTGATCATAAAACGGCGAACGTTTTGTGTGTTTTTGTAATTTTTATCAGCGATGGTAGAACGTGTTAGTGATGAGCTATGCCAATCGGTTTCCATCTTTCCAGCTCCCGTAATGAGTGGTTTTAAATATAAATTGGTACTCCACTTTAGTCAGAGAAGCTGAAATTTCTCAAGGTCCGCTTTTGGCACTTAGCGGAACTATACGACACAGATATTGAGTATTTTTGTCGTGCACAGAATTCATGCCGGAGTTTAGCATGCGCCTGGCGAAGGTGGGGGACCTATGAACTGAAAGATTTGTCAGTGTAAATGCAAGCCACCTGCGTCAGGGCATTGCGGATACAGCTGAGAAACGGTAAACAGGTAGTCAGTCAAAATTCATATCTCGCCCGGTAAACCGGACTTACCGCTGAAGGTTAAGGCCTTCCTGCCAGCGCCAGCGAAACGGCGTTTCCCAGCGTTCGTCCCATTCGTCATACACCATCACCCCTTCCGGTGTAACGGCCGCCGTCTGACGGTCCACGAAACGAAAGTCCGACGGCATCGCGCAGACGGTGTCGTCACCCTGCCACAGGGTGTGCAGGTAAACGTCCCCACTGCCCCAGTGCCAGTAGCTGCCATCTTCCTTCAGGCAGTCAGGCCACCACGTGCGCCCCATCAGCGCCACGCCAGACATGGCCACGCCCGCGTTTTCAGCCATCAGCAGCACCTCATAACGAATGATTTCTCCGCGCGAGTGAACCTCAAAAGCCTTTGTTAAACCGGTGGCGGCCGTGGTGAAAAAATACGTCGACATCTGGCTGGATGAACGTCCGGCAGAACAGGCTCTGCTCGCCGACGAGCGGACCGGTGAGAAAGTCCGGCTTCTGTTTCAGTACCGCGGCAAACCTGCTGGCGGCGCAATTATTAACCGCACGCTGATACCAATACTCTGTGCAAGAGCCGATGTCCCCCGCAGGACAGCGGCGGAACGATCACCAGCCACCGGGGACGTGCCTCAGCGGTGACCGCGCTGGCCAGCGTACCACAAGGCATGTCGCTGTACGAACTGATGCAGTGAACAGGGCATTCAACGCCTCAGTCCACCATGCATTGTGCGTATTCGCCCGACTCAGCTGGCAGCCTCGCTCGTCAAAGCAGACAGGGTCGCTCATATGATAAGCGTGCTGATTGATCTCGATCCTGAAGCCGCCAGCCTGACCGGACCCGCGACGTACTATGATTTGGGCGATTCATACTGCACTAATCCCTTCTGAAGTAGTTGTTCGCACCGGATGGCCTGCATTGGCTGCGATTTTAATCTGCTTAAAGACAGCGCGCGCGGACTGATATTTGAAAGCAAAGTCTCTGTCAGACGTTACCTTGAAGAAGTTCTGCTTACACCCGATAAGAAAGCCATCGCGGAACAGGACGCAGAGAAAATAGAACAGGCTCTTAAAAGATTACCCCTTAAACTCGAGGGGTGAAATGAGCCGCTTTGTGCCAAAAGCGGAAATAGCTAACAACAGCCTGTGTGAAGCAACTGGGAGCATGTCAATATAATGTCAGGAATACTTATTCAGGTTCTACAAGACTGGTGTCCATCCTTCCCTGGATTATTATCTTTACTACCCGAGCCGTAAGCAGCATCCGCCTGCTTTTGCGCTGATGATCGATGCACTTCGCTACACGGAATAACGGGCCCACAATTCGTTGTGGACCCTCTGGTATTAACGGCCTACACGAGCCAGATGCTCGGGTGAGTAACGTTCGCCAACGATTTTTATCGTTTCAAGCGCCTGTGTGATCTGAAACGAATCATCCTTAGAAAGGAGAATATCAGCAGCTCCCAGATTCTCCTCAAGCCGGTGCAGTTTAGTGGTTCCCGGGATAGGGACTATCCATGGTTTTTGTGCCAGCAGCCATGCCAGCGCGATTTGCGCCGATGTCGCCCCTTTTTCTGCAGCAAGTTCACCCATTAATGCGACCAGTTTTTCATTGGCTTCAATCGCCTGCGCGCCGAAACGCGGCACAGTGCTGCGGTAATCATCTTTATCAAACGTCATTCCTGGCTTAATCGATCCCGTCAGGAAGCCCTTGCCTAAAGGGCTGAACGGCACAAAACCAATACCCAGCTCCTCCAGTAACGGCAGGATCTCCTGCTCTGGCTCGCGCCACCACATCGAGTATTCGCTTTGCAGGGCAGTGACAGACTGTACTGCATGCGCACGACGAATGGTTTGAGCACCCGCTTCGGACAAGCCGAAATGTTTGACCTTCCCTTCAGCTATCAGGTCCTTCACCGTTCCCGCAACATCTTCAATAGGGATATCCGGATCGACACGGTGTTGATAAAGCAGATCAATCACATCAGTCTTGAGGCGGCGTAAAGATCCTTCAACGGCTTCACGGATATGTTCCGGACGGCTGTTTAAAACCTGCTGCTTGTTGTCATCGCCGAAGGTAAAACCAAATTTTGTCGCAATAGCTACGCGGTCGCGGAAGGGTTTTAAGGCTTCGCCGACGACTTCTTCATTCAGAAACGGACCATACAATTCAGCTGTGTCGAAGAAAGTAACGCCACGTTCAACCGCAGTACGAATGAGTTTTATAGCCTGAGGGGTATCTGTAGCAGGGCCGTAGGCATGGCTGAGTCCCATGCAACCGAGCCCCAAAGCGGACACTTCCAGCCCGGATTTACCTAAAAAACGTTTTTGCATTAAATGAATACCTCTTTTATCGCGGCTTAGACATCAAGTTTGCGGCCAGTCAACCATTCCACCATCGCCGGGTCGCGGTGAGAGAAGAAGGCGCTGGTTGCGGTGTCAAGGGCGGCAATCTGCAGCATATCTTCTGAACTGAGTTCAAAATCGAGAATGTTGATATTCTCTTCCATGCGTTCTTTGCGCACCGATTTGGCCAGTGAAACGATGCCTCGCTGGAAAATCCAGCGCAGAATCACCTGACCCACGCTTTTGCCGTACTTCTGGCCAATTGCCGTTAACACGGGGTGCTGGAACAGACCATTTTTACCTTCTGCAAACGGAGCCCAGGCTTCCGGTTGAATACCACGGCTTTGATTCCATGGAACGGCATGCAGCTGCTGGTTGAAGGGGTTAACTTCAATCTGGTTTACCGCAGGGGCAATGTTGTTGAAGGCGATAAGATCGGCCAGTCGGTCAGGATGGAAGTTGCTGACGCCAATGGCACGAATTTTTCCTGCCTGTTGCAGTTCTTCCATAGCACGCCAGGCACCGTGGACATCGCCGTAAGGCTGGTGAATCAGGTACAGGTCAACGTAATCAAGTTGCAGTCGATTCAGAGAACGTTCGAACTGTGCTTTAGCGCCCTCATAATTTGTATCCTGGAGCCATAGCTTGGTCGTTACAAAGAGTTCGTTACGTGCGATACCGGTCTTTTTTAGTGCGTTCCCTACCTGGGTTTCGTTCTGGTAGGATGCGGCGGTATCAATCAGGCGATAACCCGCATCAATGGCATCAATTACGGCACGCTCGCATTCGGCGGCGTCCGTCATCTGGAAGACACCAAAGCCCAGCAGGGGCATTTCAATACCGTTATTCAGTTTTACAGTTTGCATGACGTTATCCTTTGATAAGGGAGTAGGTAAAGCATAACGCAAAGTGATTTATTCTATTAGATAGGCTAATTTGCTAAGGCTAATTAGCATGGCTCATGAATGTATGCTTAATGTGCCCTGCTTTTGGTTAACTAAACTACTGTAGCCTTTTCTTTTTCAAAAATTGACTTACCAAATCAGCAATCTGAACATTATTCAGGTCAGAGAACGGGAAGTGGGTATTACCTTTTATCCCTGCCTCAGGGAGGTGCGTAACCGTCACATCCCCGCCATGCTTGTTCACCACGTCACGCCACTCACGAGCCATTGCCAGACGTACTCGCCAGCTGTCCTGCGCGGGCATGGCGACAGGTTTATCGGGTATGTTATCACCGTAAATAATCAGGATCGGTATTTTGGTCAGCGCCATAAACTGTTCCATCGGCACTGGCTCACCCTTCAGCGTGTCGAATGCGCTTGGCATAGGGGCAGGTAACTCATTCTGCGGGAAGACAAAGCTACTGCCTGGCTCAAAGGCAACAATGGCTTTTACCTTGTCGTTTTTCATCGCGGTGTACCAGCCAGGTCCGCCCCCCTGAGAGTGGGTAAAGAGGATAGCCGGGCCGGATTTATCCACTACAGCGGACATCGCATCAGAGATAACGTTGATATCAAAGGGCCCGGTGTTCGGGGTCATCTGACGGAAATACTGATTCAATGCTTCTTTGTCGTGAGAGAACTGGACACCTTTAAAATAGTCAGGCCAGACGCCCACACGGAACTGATTAAACCACATCTGCTCATCCGGTTTTGGCGTAACAGTACCTTCTACAGTAGTGCGCCCGGCACTGCCCCGACGAGGCTGATCGACAATATAGGTTGAGAATCCACGACGCAGGAATATGTTCTGGAACCCTTCGCGACCATCGGGAGTGCTTTCCCAGGTTCGGGAGAACTGACCTGCGCCGTGCAGCATGATTACAGGGTATTTATGCGGATTCTCCGGGATTTGATAAAACACCGACGCATGATCGCCATGATAAGTTTGGCCAGCAGAGTCCAGCGGTTTTTTCGCGTCAAATTTACCGGGGGCAGTATTGACAGTACCGCCAGCAGAAAAGCTTCCCTGCTCCTCAATGACCAGTGGCTCGGCGTATACCGACTGAGTCAACAGGCCACCTGCCATCACGCAAATGGCCAGCGTTTTTAAGATCGTCTTCAAGATTACATCCTCTGTTATATTTGCCGTTCAATCATATCTGAGTTGTCAGCGTTAATTATTTAGCACCCCTGATTGCCCTTATTTGGCAAACTCATGAATGCGGACAATTAGCCGCGTACGGTTTCTAACCAACTGGTGACTGTTTCAGTGGTTCTCCGCTCCTGGTCGCATTCAATGACCAGCGGCTTTTCCATGCGCGCAGTTGGGGCGAGACTGGTAAGGATGTCGTCGCTGTCTCCTTTACCGTAGCCGCCGTGGGTGATGAAGGGGATGAGTAATTTGCCTGCAAGGTTGTGGCTGCTAAGAAACGTTTGCACTACAGGAGGCACGCTGGTCCCCCAGATGGGAAAGCCCAAATACACGGTCTCATAGCGTGAGATATCTGTGACGCTATTTTTTAATGCGGGTTTTACTCCCCGCTCACGCTCATTTTTCGCGTGTTCAACGGTCTGAAAATAGTCTTCCGGATAAGGTGTGGCCGGTTCAATTTCAAACAGAACGGTGTTCAGGCTGCGGTGAATAACGCCCGCAATCACTCGTGTATTTCCGCTGCGGGAAAAGTACGCCACCAGAATGCGGCTTTTACCCTGCACGTTTGCGTTTCCGGTGGCTGCTGACGCCAGGGAGACGTTCGCCAGTGTGAGCCCGGCAAGCGCGGTGATTAACATTCTGCGGTTAGGATCATGCTCCATACCGAACTCCTAATTGTTTACGAGCGCCTGTTGCAGTGCATTTTCAGCTCGCGTTGCTGCATCATTTTCGCCATGTTCACGCAGAACCTGTACCAGTTGGCGCAACTGCGCTGTCGTCAGGCCGACCCGCACGCTGGCTCGCGTATGGGATAACAGCTGGGCTTCAACGCCTGGTGTTGCCGCTAATGCGCCAACAGTCGCCAGCTCGCGGCTTTGCCAGTCGAGGTTATCGCGGGCAAAAATGTCGCCAAACAGATGCGTTTGCAGGAACTGATTAATGACCGGGGCAAAATCAAAGAGAGGTCCCTGGACAGGAGCGCCTGAGATTTTCGTCTGGTTTGCGGTACCGACACGGCGAAGCTCATCTCCGACAGGGATCGGGGCGGCGGGTTCTTTACCCTCAACGTCTTCGATACCACGTTGTTTACGCGCTTCGACGACCTTCCTCAGTTCACTAAGCGCATTCAGGCTACGAGGGAAACCCGTATAGGCATAGAGTTGGACGAGAATCTCTTTGGTTTCGTTTATCGTGAGCCCTGCATCAAGTCCCTGATTCAGCGCTGCATTCAGCTTATCTATCTGACTGCTGGCCATCGAGGCCGCGATCAAAGGGATGGCCTGCTGGCGAGCCGTTAGCGCACCCGAAACGCTTTGTTCGTGGTTCATTTCTGAAGCTCCTTTTTTGACAGGCGCTGCATTTGCCGTGAAACCAAAGGTCAGCAGCACCGCTGCCGTTAATGCCTTAATGGGCTTGGTATTGTTCATCTGTTACTTTCTCCATCCAGTTAACGCTTTTGCCATCCACAATCCCGGTTATCGCCAGATGTGTCATCGCGCTGCCAGGAGCAGCCCCGTGCCAGTGTTTAACGCCCGCCGGGCAAGAGACAACGTCACCGGCGCGGATAACCTGCACCGGCTGGCCTTCTTGTTGGGTGAGCCCAACACCAGAGGTCACGATCAGCCGCTGACCTGCAGGATGCGTATGCCAGGCGGAATGAGCACCGGGTTCAAACGTGACATAAGCCCCGGAAACACGGATGTCATTATCCGGTTTGAAGAGAGGATCAACGCGGACGCGACCGGTAAAGTTCGCCGCTGGCCCATAAACCGCGTCCTGACTTCCTGCGGGAGCGATATGGGCAGCGGAATGTTGTTCCGCTGCCCAGGATGAGAAAGTAAAGAGAGGCATTAACAGCGCGAGGTAACGTAAATGTCTTATCATGCAGAGCGTCCTTATCAATGAAGAAGAGAATTGCCTGCAATGATTTTAACGAGGGAGCCATGTCGTCAGGCTGACGCCCCCCTGACAATTCTGTCAGTTAGCCCGGGTCCGGGCTCAGGAACGGTGTGAGGATTGCTCACCATTTTATCCGCTTGTATCTCAAAGGTGAGGCCAAACGTATTGATGCCACCTTCACTACGCGCAAAGACATCCCCCCGATGCATAATGGCGACGGCACGCACAATCGACAGCCCCAGCCCATGATGGGTATCACTCCTGGCTCTGGAGGTGTCGACGCGATAAAACCGTTCGAAAAGCCGGTGTAGGTGCTCAGGTGCTATCGGATCTCCCGGGTTTGAAACTTCAATACAGGCTTGATGACCTTTTTCCCTTAACCGCACCGTAACAGTGCTACTGAATGGTGAGTATCTGGCGCTATTTTCCAGTAAATTAGCCAGTGAGCGGTGGAAAAGTCGCCGGTCA
>CATOTO010000196.1:0-76548 GCA_951812925.1 Calliopum simillimum | reverse complement strand
AAAATTAAAATACAACATTTAAGACTTAATTTATTTTTTATAAATATTGAAATACAAATAAAACAAAAGTCAAGAAAAATGTTGAAAAATCAGATGCTTAAAGTGTTTCCTATTGGAAACACATTTTATTTCTCTGGGAAGAGCATTCCATAGGCGAACAGCGTTAACATAAAACAGTCTTGATGAATTGAGGTATTTAAATGTTGGCAAAGTAATATTCATTGTGCGAGACGAGTGCGAAAAGTTCAGTTTGTCATATAAGTACTGCGGTGTCTTATTATAAATGATATTGTGCAAAAAGACACAGTTTCTTATCATCAAATAATTATTTAAACTACAGTTGAGTATTCTATTACTAAATGATGTTATGTGATAAAATCTACTGATACCATATATATAGCGTGCAGCATTATTATAGGCAACTTGTAGCTTATGTAGTGATCGCGAATTTAATCCACTGTATACTACTTCAGAGTAGGAAATTATAGGGACAATCAGTTGTATTACTAAGCGTTTTCTAGTCTCAGTGGGTACAAATGATGAGGTCATTCTCAGGTTTCGTAGCACATAGTATATTTTGCTCACTACGGAGTTTATGTGGTCATCACAGCTCAATTCAGAATTGACTCGAAAACCCAGGTTAGTAACTTTGGTGTTATATTTTAGCTCCGAATTATTTAATACAATAGATGGAAAATTACTCCAACAAATGTTAGCTTTCGAGATCGGTAGCACGCAGGACTTAGACGGATTTAAATTTAATTTGTTTTGCATTGCCCAATTACTAATAACAGAGAGATCTTCATTCACCCGGAAACACAAGTCTTCAATTAGACCAAGAGGGCGCGAAAAATATAGCTGCAGATCGTCAGCATAGGCATGCATGGTGGACATTTTTGCATATGGAAAATATGTCATTAATAAAGAGAATAAATAAAAGCGGACCCAAAACTGAGCCCTGAGGTACACCACAGGAAACAGACTGAGCCGCTGAATATTTATTCCCTACTTTTACCCTTTGCGTTCTACCATCAAGGTAATTTTTTAAGAAGCCCACTGCGGAATCTGTGAAACCAAAGTATATTTTTAATTTACGACATAATAATGAATGATCCACACTGTCGAAGGCTTTAGAAAAGTCCAACAAACAGAGGAGTGTAATCATTTCATTATCATACGAACCTCTGATATCGTCAAGAATTTTTACCATTGCAGTGGAACAGCTATGACCAGGACGGAAGCCAGATTGCAAAGGTGAGATGAGTTTGTACAAATTTACATGCATACGTATCTGATCTGCTATTATGGATTCACATACTTTAGAGACACACGAAAGTATGCTTATGGGTCTATAGTCACTGGGTTGTGAAGCTATTGGTGTTTTAGCAATCGGTATAATAGTTGCCACCTTCCACACTTTGGGGAAAGTTGAGGTGGTAAAGCAGTGATTTATTATATGTGTAAGTGAACTGAGAGCAAAAGGGTCACAAAGCACTATTTTTAAAAATTTAATTGAAATACCGTCTTCACCTGAAGCATTTGACTTGATATTGTTAACGCTTTTAGCAACATCACATTCTCCTACACTTATGAATTCAAAAGTGTTCAAAGTATTTGTATTTATCAATTCTTCTTCAGGTGTATGTGCATCAGAAGTAGACTTTACAAGAAAACAATCATTGAGGATGTCAGGGTTGATTTCACATGTACTTGCATTTTTCCTACAAATGCCTATATTTTTTAAATTTCTCCAAAGGAGTTTGGGCTGCAGTGAAGTATTGAGTTTTGACTCATAGTATCTTTTTTTGGATAACCTTACCTCAGTCGTAGCCTCATTTCTTGCAACTCTAAAATTTTCCCAATTACTATCTACAGGATTCCTCCTCCAAATAGTGTATAGTTTGTTCTTCTTTTTAAGTGCAGATTTTACTCTTACTGTAAACCACGGACAAGATACATTTGATATACTTGCAGTACGAATTGGTACATGTGTATCAAAAGCACTATTGACTGCGTTATTAAAAAATTCTAACTTTTCATCAACGGTGTTAAGGTACCAACAAGTATTCCACTGTATTAGAGCCAAATCATATTGGAGGGATTCAAAATCAATTGATTTAAAGTCTCGATAAGAAAAAGTGTTGGAGCATGATGTCACATTTAAATTGACATTTATTTTACAAAAAATAAGATCATGGTCAGAAACAAACGAAATTTGATCAAATAATAACACAGATGAGGGATTGGACACAATGAACACATCCAGCAAACTAGGACTGACAGAACATGCAAAACGAGTTGGCATAACGGTGTTCACAACTTGTAATCCCAACTGTGATAACTCATCACAAAATTTGTTAGAACAGTTATCATTTAAAAGCAAATTGACATTAAAATCACCACTTATAACATGATAGTCATAATTTATTAAACAATCAGACACCGAACAGAAAAAAGGATCAAGACTAAAAGATCGATTAGGATTGTATACACACGAAACGAGAATCTTCGTTATATTATCATAAATTTCTACATTTAAGAATTCAACATCAGACTCCCCGGATTTATTAACAACTCTAACGTTAAGATTATCCCTACAATATATTGCAACGCCCCCACCTTTCTTCCCTTTTCTATCATTTCGAAAGATCCTATAATTATTTAGGTTGTAATAGAAATCAGACACGTTATTACTAAACCAAGTTTCCGAGACACATATAACATCAACCGAGGACTCTTCAAATATATGCTTAGCGAAGTCTAACTTAGACCCATTTAAGCTTCTAGAATTAAAATGCACAATATTAAGACCTGAGTACCGTTTACAAAAGATATTGATCATCGTTTTCTGATTTATGTTACCGCTGTTATTATTAAAATTTAACGCAGACATAGCGAACGAAAGGAAAAACTTATAGCATCATGATAAAAAGGCAAACAATAAATTAACATAGATAAATAAAATTTAAAAAACTTAAATAAAGCAAAAAATTTAAAATATTTATAAGCTTTCGGCACCGATATCGATTTCGGCATCAATATTGTTTTGGGCATCAACATTGATTTCATTTTCTTCATTGTTTTCATTTTGGTTATCTTCACTTGGTAGATAACTCTGCAACTCATCTTCACTGTCAATCCGAAAGGCCTCAGACGTTCGTTTTTGTCTAACAAAAACACACCCACGTATAGTGAAGACGCCAAAAAGTAACTTTTGACGTTTATATCGCACAGCAGCTTGGAGAATTTTTCTCTTTTCCACACTTAGGTTTTCATGTATAAAAACATCGCTATCCAGATCAAAACCTGCCATTCTTATGTTTGCACATTTTTTATGCCGCCTACGAAAATCTCCAAACGCCTTTAACGCAGTGTTCCTTTCATAAGGGGAATAGAATTTAACAATAACTGCCGACTTAGTGTTGTTGACCTTTGGCTTGACTCTAAAAATATCCCAGATATGTGGCGGCGCAAAACCAATCGACTGGCATAATTTATAGAAGACTTGTTTTAAATCTTCCCTGGCTAAGTAAGGCACACCGAATAAAACGGCATCAGAAGATATTTCCACAAAATTCTTTTCTTTATCAAAATTCTGCTCCTTATTACCATTCTTCATGTCATCAAATTCGGCTTTTATTTTAAGCAATTCATCACACCGCTGCACTAAAGTACTAAATTGTGTTTCAATAATGCCTATTTGGTTTTCAATTTCAGCTAACTTAAATTTAGATGCATGGATTTCTTTATTTATTATAGCTTCTAGCTCTACTTTAGTACTGGAGATTTCATCCGAGAACTGCTTAGACATAGTACCATTTCGTGATAAAAGCCGCTCTTCCAATAACTTTAGCTCATCTTTTATCTTCTTATTTAAACGCATCTCTAGTTCATTTAATGATGGATTATGGTTTTTTTCAAATTTAGAAACCCCTGGAGTTACAACGATGGGACTTACACCTTTTTTTGAATTATTAGTCTGCAGTTGTTGTTGCTGACGGCGTGTTGTCATTTTAGGCGTATTCGACATTATTCACTTATTATTGTAGTGATGTATGTTGTATTGTTATATTTTTATCAATTATATACGTATAAGCTTAATATTTAAAATCTCAATATTTAAAATCTCAATAAGTGGTTGATGGCAATCTCTAAATGGATCAGATAGATTCAAAATGATTTCATGGGTTGTTGTCCACACTAAGTATTATCTTAGATAAAGCTTTTAGAATTATGTTTGCTGTCCGGGCTAAGCTTTTGTTTTTTAAGTTGCTGTCTATGCTAATCAGTCGATCGTGAATTTTATTGAAAAATGAAGTTGAAGTTAGATATTACTCGTTATTTTAATTAGTGACAGTTGTTTATGTTGTTTATATTATTAAGATGAGAGCGAGGTCAAAGTTCATTTGCAGTTTTTATGATGGAGCACCAGTTCACCAAAGCAATGATCAAAAAGTCCAGTGGTATAGTCACTCACCCTCACGCCACAGAGATGCTGACATTCAATTTCCAGGCAATCACCAGCACCGGAAGTATACGTAGGCAAAAAACTAGATCAAAATTAACTTAGTTTAAGCAAATGAAAGCTTTTCTTGTAGAGCACTTGTGTTTGTTGTCACTTCAAAGGTATTTTTTTATTCGATATGGACCTTTATAAATACTGTCAAGCTAATGGCCTGCATCATTTTCCAAAAGAACCAAATCATTTATTTTGATTTTTTTAATTTTTGCATTTTTATCGTAATATTCTTTTGATATTCGTTTTAATTTTTCCACGAAATCAAAAGCTTTCTTTTGCGCAACTTGCAAGCGATATTTGAGTTCTTTTTCATACGCTTCAATGTTGTATATGGGATCTATTTCTCTTGAAGTGAGAAAATCAAAAGTATTTGGAGTTTTTCCATATACTAGTTCAAACGGAGAATAACCGTGAACAGTTGAAGGGGTTGTATTGTAACAATACGTAAAATATTTTAAACTTTCATCCCAATCAGACTTATCTGGAGATAGATATGAACGTAAGTATTCATTTAGTGTTCTATGGCTTCTTTCAACGGTTCCAAGAGTTTGGTGATGATAAGCAGTAGAAGTTCTATGCTCAATCTTCAAAAATTTGCAAAGTTCTGTTAAAACTTGATTTTTGTACTCTGTTTCCATATCAGTCATAATTTGATTAATTGAACCATGAATAAGGATACAATTCTCAACTATTACTCTAGCAACGGTGTTAGCTGACTTATCAGGAATAGCTGCTGTTATTAAAAATTTTGTCTAATCGCAAATAATCGTGACAGCATACTCATTTCCATGTATAGATTTTGGCAAAGGACCTACAGTGTCAACTTGAACTTTATCAAACGCCCTTTCCGGTGTTTGAGTAAGTATCAAAGGTTCTTTAGATTTGTTGCCAATTTTGTTTTTCTTACACTTTTCGCAGTTTTTAACGTATTGTTTGACATCATTAGTCATATTTTTCCAAGTAAAGTATCGACGAATTTTCGAAAGTAATCTTTTGATGCCTGCGTGGCCACCTGATACAGGATCATCATGAAGCTTTCTCAAAATGTCTTGGCGTTCTATCAGAGAAGAAATTGTTTTTGTTTTTGGGGTAAGCGCTATAGTCATATTCTTGAGGTAATCCCTGCCTTTTAATTTAAAATCATTAATATCACAATATTTAAAGAGCTCATTATTTAGTGATATCTGTAACTTGTTGTAACCTTTATTGCCGACTTCATTATCTAGTCTCGAAAAGAATTGCTCTAAAGCAATTTTCTCGTGAACAATAAGATCACATTTGTTAAGTTCTAAAACTTTACATTATCCTTTTAATATCTTTATAGTGCACTTTTTACTTTCATATTTAAGACAAGGTAACTTTTTAACTTCTTGTATGGTTATAGTTTCGTAAACTTTTGGGGGTAATACTATTTGATTAGTAACTGGAATGGCAGTTGTTTGTGTCTTTGTTTTTGATCTAGTTGTGACCTGAAATATTTCAGCATTTTCGCATCTAATTTGCTTGATTTGCCCAAAATCAATTCGCGATAAAGCATCAGCGCCACAATTGTTTTTACCTTTAATATATTCGATTGTAAAATCGAACTCCTCTAGATCTAATCTAACCCTAGTTAATTTTGAAGACGGGTTTTTCATGGAAAATAAATATGTTAACGGTTTGTGGTCACTCTTTACTAAAAATTTCTTACCAAAAACATAAGGCTTAAAAAAATTTATTGCCCAGTAAATGGCTGAAAGCTCCTGTTCAATGACAGATTTATTACTTTCACCTTTTGTGAACGTTCTCGAGGCAAACGCAATTAGAAGTTGTATACCGTCATATTCTTGGCTAAGGACTGCACCACAAGCAATTTTGCTTGCGTCAGTAGTGATACAAAATGGCCTATCAAAATCTGGATATTTTAAAATTTTCGGTGATAAAAGAGATTGCTTTAAATAGTTAAACGCACTTTCACAGTCTTTCGACCACACGAAAGGAACTTTTTTCCTAGTTAACCTCGATATATGTATTGAATGTTCAGAAAAATTTGGTATAAACCGTCTGTAATAATTGACAAACGCAATAAATCGACGAGCTTCATCACCATTTGTTGGTGTAGGATAGTGTAAAATTTTATCAAATTTCGAATCATCAGGAAGTATGCCACTATCAGTACATTTGTGACCAAGGAAATTCACTTCGGAATTGAAAAAATTGCATTTATCTGGGTGAAGTTTTAGATTTGTTTTTCTACAAATTTCAAAAATTGACTTAAGATTTGAGAGCATATGTGATTCAGAGCATCCTATGACTATTAAATCATCCATGTAAATAAAAGCCTTGTTTGGGCCCAATCCGGCAAAAGCTAGCGTCATCATCCTTTGAAAAGAGTTAGGGGATATCTTCAAACCAAAAGGTAACCTTTTAAATCTGAAAGAACCCTGATTACTGGAAAATGACGTTATATCCCTGGAATCCTCATCAAGTTCAATTTGATGGAAACCGGATATAAGATCCAAACAAGAAAAATACTTTGCTCTGCCCAACTGATCTAAAATGTCATCAATCCTAGGTAAAGGATATTTATCTGAAACCAACTTTTTATTCACCTGTCTGTAATCAATCACAAGTCTCCAACATTTTCTTTCATCACCCGGTATAGATTTCTTTGGTACCAGTAAAATTGGAATGTTGTACTCAGAGGCTGATGGCTCAATGATTTCATCTTCTATCATTTTAGATATTTGTTTATCCATTTCTGGCTTATAAGTATGTGGAACCCGATAATTCTTTATATAAACTGGATTGGTATCTTTAACCCTCAATTTTTGTTTATAAAAATTATTAAAAGTAATTTTATCACCTTCAATAGCGAAAATATCAATGTACGAAGAGCATAATTCAAGTAATTTTTCTTTTGACAGAGGACAATTTTTTGCTATTTTATCTAAAATTTTACGGTTTCTCTCAACAGACTCATTATTTAAATTTGTATTAACAACATTATATTGTTCAAGGCTTTCTGTCTTGATTAAATAATTTTCTAGCAAAACATCTTCTTCCAACGTATTTACAATTTTCACAAAAGCATTATTTTTACTGACAATTGTATTGCCAATAAAAACACCACGTGAAATTTCCTGATTCGGGACTAACAATTCATCCTCAACAGAATCAATATTAACTTTTCGTACTACTTCGGCTCTTGCCGGCAACAACATAGTCCTTGGTTTAAATTCGTCCAGAATTTCCAAAATTAAATTTGTTCTTGAGTTTCGCGGCCTAATAATTAACTTACTAGGACCATCATTCCTGTAATCCAACAGACAATTAAAACTTTTAATAAAATCTAAGCCTATAATTATATCGCAAGGGATCGGAAACATATTATCCACTATTTGAAATTTATGTTCAATTTCGTAATTATTTATGAAAATTTTTGTACTCACACTTCCCAAAGTTGATATGACACCTTCACCTATTCCAGTTAATTTGAATTTATCCTCATTATTAATAAAATGATTATGTAACAAATTATTATTTTTAAAAATTGAGATATCGGAACCCGTATCCAATAAAAACGTACTATCTGAGTTGTTTAAAGCTGATTCAATAATTACAAAATTATTGAATTTCAAATTGATATTTAAAATCACTTTTCCTCTTAATTCGTTTGCTCTGCCCCCAGGTGGGCAACCTGAGGAGCAAGACCGTTTTCCGAATTGGATTCTATTGCCCTAACATTTGCGGGTGCTTGGTTTGCAGTGTAATTATTTTGATCCGAACGTGAATTTCGATTATAATTCTGATCACGATTCTGATTACGATTATAATTACGATTATAATTACGATTATAATTATTATTGCGATTTCCATTTTGGTTGTAACCCTGATCTTGGCTAAAATTTTGATTGCTATTGTAATTCTGGTTAGGACTAGAATTTTGGTTATAGTTATTATAATTTCTATAATTTCTGTCTAAATTATAATTATTCCTTCCTCTATAGCTCCCTCTGTAATTATTTGCTCGCGTATAATTTACGCTATTTCTTCAGAACCATTACTAACTTCTGTAAATTTTGTGATTGCATCATTAATTGTTGAAAATTGACCAGCTTGCATTATTATTTTAGATCTTTCCGACCTGGCATTATTAATTAATGACTTAACCGCAGCGTCCACAGAAAGTTTTTCTGCAACATTTGATGGAACTCCATCTGAAATGTATGAGTTTTGAAGAAGTTTCGTAATTTCTTCAATTTCTTTTGCATAATCGTTAGCATTTTTATACCCTACACCCAGGGTATATTCACTTTGTCCTTCCGTTTGTAACGCAGAGAAGGAGGCGTGGCAGGTATAGAAAAGTATATATATTCTTGATCAGCGTCACCTCCTGAGTCGATATAGCCATGTCCGTCTGTCTGGCTGGCTGGCTGGCTGGCTGGCTGGGTGGCTGGCTGGCTGTGTGTTGAAATACACTTTTTGGGAAAACTGAGCAAGATAATTCAATGAAATTTGGTACACTGCCTCCGTCGTCAAAGTTAGCTCGGGGGATTGAAAATGAGCAAAATCGGTCAACGGACACGCCTACCGCCCATACAAAAATTATATTCAAAATGCAATTTTAGGAGTATTTTTCACGACAACGCAACCACAATACATATAAGTACTACGAATTGTAAGCGCAAGCTCTGATAAAAATTTGAGCGAATTCGGCACCTCCCATATAAGCAAAAGCTTCAAAACGCTATACTGAAAGCGTTTTTTGAGATATTCGAACCAAATTTGACTCAGACACTAAGAATTATAAATGAAAGCTCTCAGCAAAAATTGGGTGAAATCAGACAAGGGGGCGTGGCACCTCCCATATAAGCAAAAGATTCAAAATACTGCAGTGTAGGGTATTTAGTTTTTGGCCAGGCCAAAATTTACACCCTTACTAGTTATTATTTTGCTTAGTATTCAACAATTTTGCCATTAATGATTGTGACGATTCGCCCTTTACTTTATTAGCAAGTGTAGTTTTAATAGCATCAATATTGCTTTCATTTGTAATCAGGTTTCTAGCAAACCCAGTTAATTTCGATTTGATTAGCGTAACAGCGATAGATTCATTACCTTCCATAATCGAATCTACTAAACTAATTGCGTCTAAAAACCTTTGCAAGTTTGCAAATTTACCATCGAAGTCTGGTAAAAGCTTCGAGGCTATCCCCAAAAATTCTATGGGTGTCATTTTGAACGATTTCACTGTTTCCGTACTTGAATTGGATTCAATATCCAAGTCTATTTAGTCTTCTTTAAATTCTAAATCCAAAGGACTAAACAAATCGTTAGGAATTTCTGCATCAATTTTAAATTTTTGAAAAAGTGTTTCTAATTTTCCTTTTACTTTAGTGAAAATAATTTGAACTTGTAATGTATGATCGGGTGTTAAAAATGGTAAAGAATTTTTGAGCAATGTGGCTATAGCATTATGCTGAAAAATTAAATTGTTCAAATGCTTATTTTGCGTAGTTTCCGATGGAAGATTTGTTTTATTTAGACATTTATATAAACGACCAAATTCAGACTTTAATTTTTCTAAATTCAAATATAAATCACTTGACTTAATTTGCGTTGACATGGGAGAAAAAACAAATTATTACTTCTGTAAAAAAACTGCTTTTTAAAAAAAAAAACCAAAAAAAATAAGTTATATTTCTTTATAAAAAAACAAAATAAAACCTATGCAAAACATCATCATATGAAAAAAAAAACTAGTAAGGGTGTAAATTTTGGCCTGGCCAAAAAATAAATACCCTACACTGCAGTATTTTGAAAATTTTGCTTATATGGGAAGTGCCACGCCCTCTTGTCCGAGTACACCCAGTTTTTGTTCAGAGCTTGCATTTATAGTTTTTAGTGTCAGAGTGAAATTTAGTTGGATTATCTCAAAAAACTTTTTCAGTATAGCATTTTGAAACTTTTGCTTGTATGAGAGGTGCCACGCCCTCTTGTCCGAATTCGCTCAGTTTTTTATCAGAGCTTGCATTTATAGTTTTTAGTGTCAGAGTGAAATTTAGTTGGATTATCTCAAAAAACTTTTTCAGTATAGCATTTTGAAACTTTTGCTTATATGAGAGGTGCCACGCCCTCTTGTCCGAGTACACCCAGTTTTTGTTCAGAGCTTGCATTTATAGTTTTTAGTGTCAGAGTGAAATTTAGTTGGATTATCTCAAAAAACTTTTTCAGTATAGCATTTTGAAACTTTTGCTTATATGAGAGGTGCCACGCCCCCTTGTAAGATTTCAACCAATTTTTGCTGAGAGCTTTCATTTATAATTTTTAGTGTTTGAGTCGAAGTTGGTTCGAATATCTCGAAAAACGCTTTCAGTATAGCGTTTTGAAGCTTTTGCTTGTATGGGAGGTGCCACGCCCTCTTGTCCGAATTCACTCAGTTTTTTATCAGAGCTTGCGCTTACAATTCGTAGTACTTATGTGTATTGTGGTTGCATTGTCGTGAAAAATACTCCTAAAATTGCATTATGAACATAATTTTTGTATGGGCGGTAGGCGTGTCCGTTGACCGATTTTGCTCATTTTCAATCCCCCGAGCTAACTTTGACAGCCAGCCAGACAGACGGACATGGCTATATCGACTCAGGAGGTGACGCTGATCAAGAATATATATACTTTTCTATATCTGCCACGCCTCCTTCTCTGCATTACAAACGGAAGGACAAAGTGAATATACCCTGGGTGTAGGGTATAACAAGCGCAGCAAATGAATTATAAAAAAAAAAAAAAAAATATTTGTATTTTAGACTACGCGATTTTTTCGTTTGCAAACGAAGAAAAGAAAATTCTTTACTAGTGAGAGCAAAACAAAATTAATAATTTGGTTATTTTATTGGTTTTTTTTTTTTTATTTTCAAAACAAGTTTTAATATTTTTTTAACTTTTCCTATTAGTTACAAATTAAATTTAATAGAAGATAAAAAAAAAATATATAAAAATAAAATACATAACAATATATGCTCAAATTTACACTTTTTCACATTTCATTTTTTTTAAACTATTACAATGTAAAAAAAAAAATATTGAGTTCTTATTAAATTTCACGCATTTTATTTATCTGCTTTTCCGTCGTTGATGTTGCACAATTTTCAGCTGTTTTAAAGATGCTATATAGATGATTTCAAATGATGTTTTTTTTTATTTTTATTTTTTGTTCACTTACAGCTCTTTTTTTTTTATTCTTGTTTTTTTTTAACTTTATCTCATTTTTTTTAATCATATAAACACTTTCTAAGTCTTTTTTTTTAATTTTATTTCATTTTTTTTTTAATAATTTAAACACTTTTGTGTTTGAGTATTTTTAAATTTTTGTTTTGTAAAGTTTTCATTATTATTTATACATTTTTCCAGTTTTTGATTTTAATTTTTTTCCTTTGTAAAAAAGTTTATTTTTTTTAATTTCTGATTTCGCATTATATATTTTTTTTGATTTCATTGTTTATATTTTAATTTAATAATTCACTTGAAGTTCTTTCACTTTTTTGTTTTTTTTTTTTTTGTTTTGCCGTCGGCAATTTCGGTAAAATTTTTTATTTGTGTTTTGCCGTCGGCAATTTCAATTTCGCAAAATTTTTTTTATTTGTGTTTTGCCGTCGGCAATTTCAATTTCACAAAAAATGTTTTTTTATTTTCAGTTTTGTTTTTGCGTTAAACTTTTCTTTTCTTTTAAATCATTTAATTTCGAATCGATATCGTTGATTTCAACGAATATTTGTTGATTCCTGTGCCATTCTGGTGGCGGATTCGCGTTAGCCTCATCAAAAAGTGCCTTGCGGCGCCGTTGCAAAAAGTTTCTCACTCCTCCACGCCTGGTTTTCTTTTTGTGCTGCAGCGATGATGACTCCGATGATGACAACGATGATGACTCCTTCAACGTGACCTTTTTCAGTCTTTTTAAATAAGGCTCGATTGGCCGTGGACGAGGTCTAGCTTTTGGATTGTCAGCCAAAGCCTTTAGTAAATCTGGATGCATTAAAAGAAAAACCGGTCTGTTCCGCGTCGAAAAATTTAAAAAAAAAAAATTATTTTTTTGAAATTTTAAATTCGTGCGGAGGAAACAAACTAGACTTCAGCAAAACTTTTTAAAAAAAAAACCGATTTAAAATTCGCGTAAAAAACTTTTTTTTTTAACTTTCAAAGCGCGACGTTCGCAGGATCGCCATGTAAGAATAAGATTTGATTGTTTTTAATGAATTTGAGGCCCTGCCTACCCTACACAGTAGGCATGCGCTTATTTTACGATTTTCTGATTTTCGTTCATGCCGCCCCCTGAAATCCTTCTAATGGTCATAAAAACAAATACTATGAAGTTTCACGGCGATCGGATAACGATAACCCGGCCCGCAAGAGAGGTCAAGGTCAAGTTGAGGTTTCAGGCAAAACATAATGAAATTTTTTTTTAAACTTAATTAAATTAGTCAAAGTATAACTTTATCTTATAGCAAATTGAAATACCTTTCCAACAAGCTATAATTGTTTAAAATCGGGTAATAAATACGAATTCTATGAATTTTTCTTTTATCGACATTAGCAAAATTGCCGCAAAATGCTATTCTACTACATATGATATTTTGCGGCAATTTTGTTAATGCCGTAAAAGAAAAATTCATAGAATTCGTATTTATTACCCGATTTTAAACAATTATAGCTTGTTGGAAAGGTATTTCAATTTGCTATAAGATAAAGTTATGCTTTGACTAATTTAATTAAGTTTAAAAAAAATGTTCATTATTTTTTGCCTGAAACCTCAACTTGACCTTGACCTCTCTTGCGGGCCGGGTTATCGTTATCCGATCGCCGTGAAACTTCATAGTATTTGTTTTTATGACCATTAGAAGGATTTCAGGGGGCGGCATGAACGAAAATCAGAAAATCGTAAGATAAGCGCATGCCTACTACACAGCTGTGCAATATTTGAAAAGCGACTAGCTGGCTTAGTCACTCGCTATATGGACAGCTGAGTGAGCTAAGACTTCCAAAGGTATTTTTAAATTAAAAGACCGTAGGTTTAAAACTTTGTTGAGTTTTTTTAATCGATTTGTAAATGTCTTACAAGATAGCTTAACACTTAAAACTTATAAACATAATGAGAATTATAAAGTTACATGCTATCCCTAAACGATCATTAAATGAAGATAGTATGAATAACAACAACAATAGATGTATGCTCCACTTGTAATACACGTGTGCATTGCATTGTACATACAAGCGTACACCCACTGCACAAAGCAGTGTACACATGTACATAATATTCAACATACAAACGTACGCATAAAACAACGTTAAGTTTTAGTACATAGTAATTTGTTAAAACAGTGGCGTGATATAAAATAGTTATACACGCACAACAATATCAAATGATTATATCACCACATATATATGGGTGATTCTTAGATAACTGTGCTTTTTCGAGTTGTAAAATTGGCAGATTTTTTTTTTGGATTTTTGCAAGTTTCTTCATGCTATCTTGTGTAAACACACTCTTAAAACTCACCTTTTAAGTAGATCAACAACAAGTGTGAATTTACGGCTTTGAGGTCGAAATTAAGAAATTTTGCTGCCACGTTTGTGACCAAATTGCCACGTTTGTGACATTATGGAAAAATTATGGTTTTGAGCGTTTTGATGAGAGATATATTGCATATAATGACAAATTTACACTTTGCAACCGTGTCATGTCTCCGGTGGTCCATTTTTTTTTTATACCCTAACGCCCTAAAGATCAACTATGGTTCCATGTCTTCTGTTTTTATAGCCGTTTATGATGGATTAGGATCTCCTAAATACGAATCTGATCTTGATTTTTTTCTATTACACTAGTATCCTTAGTTATCCTTGCTCAAAAGTGAAAAAATCACAGTTTTGACATCTACTTAACTAAAACAGCAACAAGTAAAATTAATTTCTGTCAATGGATTCAGATAGCCGAATTTATTGTCCACAAGATATATTTTACCGTTTTTCAATTGGATTCCTAGTTTCCGAGTTATAAGCCTTTAAAAAAAGGATACCTCTCAATAACACACAAAGGATTTTCTGGACCGAAAAATTAACGAAAATGGTATGTTTTATTATTTTTATCAAAAATATAATTTATCACAAAAATTTTAAGCCCTTGCAGACTAAAATCGGATGAAAAAATAAGGCTCTATTGTAGATTTAGTGAATGAGCAGATGAAATTTTAATTCTGTTAATTTGCAAAGCAATAGTTTAGTAGGGTCATTCACTAAATCTAGCATAGAACTGTCATTTTTCATGCGATTATGGTCTGCGAGGTCACGAAATTTTTATAATTAAATATTTTTTTGATAAAAATAATAAGACTTGATTTTTTGTAACTTTTCGGTCTCGAAAAATCCTTTGTATGTTATCGAAAGATGTCCTTACTTTAAACGCTTATAACTCGGAAGCTGGAAATCCAATTGAAAAACGGTAAATTATGTCTTGTTGACAATAAATTTGGCTGTCTGAATCCATTGACAGAAATTAATTTTACTTGTTGTTGTTTTTGTTGTATAGCTTTAAGTAGATGTCAAAACAGTGATTTTTTCACTTTTGAGCAAGGATAACTCAGGATTCTGATGGTGTAGAAACATTTTTGTATTAAAAACATAATTAATAGCCTTCAACTTAACATCTGTATACTCAAACTTTATATCGAAATATGTTTTTCGAAGACTGACAAAAAGTGCCACGTTTGTGACATTTTTGATGCGCCACGTTTGTGACATTTTTGTAGTTTATCGCTCATTGTAAAGCACGCCTTTGAGTTCAAGATTTTTCCGAAAGAATTTGGGGTCATGTCTGCAAATCCTACAAAAAAATTGTTTCATGCATAAAATAAAATGTACGACCTGGGAGTGCCGAGTGCCACGTTTGTGACCATAATTTTTTAAAAAAACTGTTTTTGTTTATAAACTGCCCTATAAAACACAAACAGATTTTTTTTTGGACGCGTCTGGACATGATAACCTTTGGTTGATAGATAGTGATCAGAATTAATGCATATGTATCGCAATCTATTGACTGAAACAGTAGTACCATGCAGTAGTAGCATAGTGCTTTCAAGAAAATTTTTTTTTTCCAAAACTAGGGGACAGTTTTCAATTCGAAATTGTGCCCTCTAAAAATTAAATTGATTTTTTAATTGAACTTTTAGTCATATATTTGCAAAGATCGACTTACATATAAACCTATCAATGCATTTTCTAACACATAACAAATCAATTTTCTATATATAAAATGTCATTAAGTTACACACTTAAAAAAAAAATTCTTAAACTCTAAAAATTAATTAAAACTGCAGATGAGCTCAGAATAATGTAACCTTAAGTATTTTCTTAATATGTGTAGTAACTTGTTTTCTATTCCATTTCCGTTTTTTGGTAGTTTTTCATCGTTTTATGTATAAAAAGTAGGGGTAGGACATGCCACGTTTGTGACATTTGGGGTATATTTGCAAACTTTCACAGTAGACCAATAATTATTTGATGGTAAAATTGATACGCTCTATTAGAAAAGCATAGTTTCTAACTTATAGCGTCATTTTTTGTGAAAAAAAAGCCTACTGTATAGGTGAAATCGCCAGAGGACACAAAAAGTACAGTTATCTGAGAATCACCCATATATCCTTATAATGGCTAAGCAATGCTACACGTTCCACTTAATCAAGTAAGTAAGGAAACAATAAAAGTAGTGGTATTTCATTGGCGATTAACAACCGAAATTATCTATCTCCCACTTATGCTACACCTCTTATGTCTCCTTACACTGCCAGGCTAGAGGCAAGCTCAACAGGGTCTTCTTTCCCCGCTAATTATTCCAAGCCCGTTCCCTTGGCTGTGGTTTCGCTAGATAGTAGATAGGGACAGAAGTCTCTTGTGTTTAACGTGAGCACCTGCCATGATGGCTTAATCTCACGGTGTTCTTCACACTCGGTCCGTAAACGACGGACAGCGCCATCTTCAACACGGCAATTGCCCCTGAAGATTGCCATTCCTAAGTCATGCAGATGGGCATAAACTTACCTCCTGGTTTGGAGGTGAGGACTATCTTAAACCTCTGCTATCCTTTGGGTCATGGCACCCGGTTGAGAATGCAACTCCACACCGAGCTTCCGAACTCTTCCCGCGATTTTGGGTATAAACCACAGCCACCACGAATCTCCCCGAAGGGCCATCCCAATAGTCAGACTGGATAAATCCAGCGGGCTATTGACTCCCGTGGTATCAGAAAGTCTCCGGTCAGACTTCGTAGCCAAAGCTACTACCAGTATAGCTCCATCCAGCTTGGACTGGCTACCGTCACACGCTGATCCATTCATGCCATACTACATAAACTAAACACAGTCTACACATAAAAATACACATCCTACCTATTCGCCCAACTACTGTCCAGTCACTATTACCTAACCGTCTCCCTTCTAATAAACCTACACCTAAGCCCTATCCCCAATACCACTCTTCACACTCTATTAACATACATCATGAAATTGACCCACACGCACACTCCGAATTTACACACCAAATTGCTCAACCAACCGGGCACGCCGTCTTCGAAACACCTCTCTGGCATACTCACTCATCCGATAGTTTTGCTCACTAGAAGCAAGCACACCTCTAAGATCATACACTCCATTGACCTGCAAGATCCCCAAGGCCTAGTGATTGCGAATATCCTCATAGAGAGGACAGTCGCACAACACGTGCAATGAGTCCTCAAGGACTTCCCCACAGTCGCATCCCTCGACCTCACTGAGAGTCTTTCTATGCAAAAATGCATTGAGGGACCCATGCCCCGTTAGCAGAAACCCAAGACAAAGGTTAAAACCAAAGTCAGGATGGTTTGCCACAAACGAGACATCCCCAATGAACCCGTACGTAGTTCTCCCTTTATCACTCGCATCCCATTTAGATTGCCAACTAGATGTTACACACTCACGCAACAAAGCTTTACGCTCCGTCCGATTCATACCTCCAATATTTATCCCCACCAACCAGTCACTCACTGGAGGCGAACCCCTCCGTACTCCATAGGCAATTCTGGATCGTATTACCTCCAGATCAAGAGGAGCTGCCCCCAGCAACACCTGTAAGGCGTCGGTAGAAACCGTACGACATACAGGCATACACGCAATCAAAGCCACACGTTGACATGACAAAACCTTTTTGCACCCAACAACAGTCAAAACCACCTCCCACCATACAGGAGCACCATAAGTTGCGATAGCAACAAACAGCCCACCATACATGGTGCGAGTCGCACGCCTACTTAGACCCTATACACTCCTCAAGACTCGGCGGATCTGTCCCGCAACGGAAGTCAGACGCTTTCTCAGTTGCACAAGATGAGGCAAAAACCTCATCCTTTCACTCATCGTTATCCCCAGATACTTGACTTACGTCACGTACCTTAGGCTAACTCCATTCGCTGTGACATATGGAGGCCGACGTTGTGACAATCTGCCCTTGAGCAGCATTGTCACAGTCTTTTCCATAGCCACATTCACGCCAACACCGGCACTCTACTCACATACAATACCTATTGCCTCACTACCCATTCTCTCAAGATCAACACAGATGATGACCGCAAAATTTTCGGACATAATCCCCATTTACGAAGTGGGGATTATGTCCGTTGGGACTATGTCCGATAACCGAAAGTTTTACGTAAATATATAACAATATGCCTTCATTTACGGTGCTTCTTGGGCACTTAAATAGAGAAACCCTACCCGAATAAATTATCCGAATAGGGCCTCCCACAGAAACCACCCGCACAGCGACCATCCCTGGATGCGCCAATCATCGCCCCATTGTGGTATAGTACCCATCCGGTACCAGATGAAAGTTGCATATCTGCATACAACTTTCCTCTCTGGTGAGAGTTGAAGCCTATCTAATGCTTCCGTTGTTCTCTGGATCGCGACACCCGGTTGTTTGCAACTCCACATTCGAGCCTTGTATAAAGCAAGTGATCCACCGGGCAAGTGTTGCAAAATTAACAAATGCCAAGCCAATCAAGCGCTCTAACAGCTCTCCCCGCGATTTGGGTAGCAACCACAGCCACCACGATGCTCCCATAAAGGAGCCAACCCAAACTGACAGCCTGGGCAGGACTAGTCACCCGTGGTACCAGAAATTAAAAGTAAATGGAAATAAAATACCATGGAAGTTAGGACTCCGGTCGATCCCCGTAGTTTGGACAAGCCAGACTACTACAGTTTCTGTTAACAGATCACAGAGGGACTGCTAGCCCTTTACCGTATGTCAATACTACTACCATAATCTATGTCTATGGTCAGACCGCAAAATCCTTGCTCGTCGCGGGTTCCTCATCGCGGGTTCCTCATCGCGGACAAATCGCCTACCAAATCAACCGCCAAAGCGCCACTGGTGTAAAACATCAAAAACGTTGCTCAACGCGGGTTCCTCCTCGCGGAATATCGCCTAGCAAACGCCACTCGTGCAAACTGCTCCAGATGGCTTCGGGTATCGCGCGCCGCCAAAGCAGCAGACACGTCACATGTGTCGTCATCACCGAATCGAACTCCCATATCATCCAGACACCTGATGTCGTCGTACAAAGGGCAGCAGCACAAGACATGCTTCCAGTCCTCGACAGGAGCTCCATACGCACAGCTCTCACTATCGGCCAGCGTTCTTTTGAACAAGAACTCGCTCAACGATCGTGTCCTGTAATCAAGAATCCAAGCTGTAGACTGAAAGTCACGTCAGGATTCCGCTGCATGAACGTAACATCGCGAATAAATTCGTATGTTACGCGGCCCTTCGTCGAGGTGTCCCAAGCATGTTGCCAATCTCGCAGCAGCAACAGGGTAATCTCCTTCTTCCTCTCTGCATCAGTTGTAGAAACAGCAGTCCACTCGTTCTCGACCAGCGGCGGTCCACGCTTCATCCTTAACATGATACGCATCACACGCTGAATCGGCAGGACAAGTCTGCACGCAAATGCCACGGTATGAGCCAGGGTTGGTTCTCACCTTATCCGGAGACTTGAGTAACGTCGCACATAGGGGTATCTGAGTTAAAAACCTGGTCAAAATTAATAACTCCGAAACTACTGGTCCGATTTTAGAAATTGAGGTGTCATTTTATTCAGATTATTCAGACAATTAAAACAATTTCAAACTCGTTTTTAAAAAGTTGTCAATAGAGGGCGCTGCAGACAAGTTAAATATTTGAGGACTTGTAGCTCCTGTATAACAAAGCCGATTTTGGTTCTTATAAAGTTTTTCTTTTTCATATGACTAAAATAACAGTTTGATGGTATTAAAATTTTGAAATACATTCAATAGATGGCGCTGTACCCATGATTATTGAAGTAACTTTTAGGGCCTTCTATGTTCTACACTGCTTGATTGATTTTAGTTATCAAGGTGTCAATCGATTCATATAACTTAGAAGAGTAGTTCGAAAAGACTACAGAATAAAAAATTTGTTCACAGAGGGCGCTATAGACAAAAACATCACAAAAAGATTTTAAAAAATTCTATATCATTGTACCTTATTTAATTGATATCGTTTATTCTTTTAGCATTGTTATAACGAAACTTCAACTTTTCGATCTTCGAACATATAATACCAAGTTTTTCAAAAACATAGTTATTTTTGTTATTATTTTCATATTTAATTAGTTTTTCGTCTTTTACTGTGCTCGCTACATTCATTAAATGAATTTGCAGGCCACATCGGGCCAGGATTCATCCTTAATGGATGCCTGAGCAAATTTTGCCTTAATTTGAGGATTTTCTCTAGAAAGTATTTTCTTATAGTTTTCCAATTTATCACCTGCGTACTAGGGTGCAGCACTTTTTCGAAATAACGGGAAAATTATAGGTTGCATCAAAGATTATATTAGGAGCAGGCCTTATTACAAAGACTGCATACTTAGTTTTGGTCAAAACCCCCGAAAAGATGGCCCGCCCGGGGCTTGAATGAAGGTCTAAACGACAAAAATCATTGTTTTTTCGCAGTTTTTTTATTTTATCTCAAAAACCACGAAACTATTGGTAGTTATTCTTCCTAAATCTTTGAAAGGGATTAATTTTCTAAATTTTTTGTTTTTTTCTCATTGCTCTACAGTGAAGTTTGCCCTATGGAAGTCCCGGAAGGAGTAAAAATTTTTTGATTCAAAAAACGGTTTTTTTCCTATAATTTAAGATACAAGAGACACACAAAAACTTTAGAGCTCAATAAATGTAGGAAATCTGCTTTCCTATAGTTTTGCTTTGGAATCTTGATTCCAAAAGTAAACGGTTTTTCTCTAGAGGCCGAAATTTGTTAAAAATAATTGTGTATCATGAAAAAGCGACCTTTTATTGTTTGGTTTTAAAATATACCAAAAAATTTGATAAGAAACTAATGAAAAAACTAAAAGCTTTTAAACATGGTCTTTAGAATGGAAATCGGATTGAAATTGCTCGAGATATGATAATTCTTACATACTTGGTATTTTTTGTAAAGTTCTAATTTTGGGTATTTTTGTATCACAGTGTGTTTTGCATCCACAACTTAAGATTTTTTTATGATTATTACTTTACGTTAAAGGACGATAAACAGCGCAACTTTCAGGACCAAGAATATCAAAATCGGTTTGTAGTTTCCTTGCGAATTTCAGCCTGAGAGTTTGGATTTTTTTCCATTTTTGTCAAATACGGCTGTTTTTGAGTATGAGCGACTGTATACCCTAAATACCGTAAAAAATGTGTACTATTATATCCCAAGAACAGTAGAAAATATATTTTGCTATATTTTGCTCCTGATGGTCATCTTTCCACAGCTAATAGTTTGTGCCCTAGAGGCCGATTTTTGTGATAAAAAAAATCGAATTTTTAGAAATTTTTATTTCGAAGTGACCTTTTGATGTTTTTGCTTGCAAATTTTCCAACAATTTTAAAAGGGCACTTAAGAAAAAGTTAAAGCTTTCAACCGTAGTCTTTAAAAAAGAAATCAGTTGGAATTTACGCAAGATATAAAAGTTATAGGAGAGAGACATAAGAGTATTTTTTGGAAGCTAATGCTTCCTTATCGGACGTTTTGAGAGGCAGAGTCTGAACAGCGAAAACATGCAACGAAAAAGTGTAACGGATGTTTGCAACGAAAATGCGTCACACATATAAAAATAGAGACGTACTGTATACAAAGTACAGTATACAGTATATATGTATGTATACATATATATATGTTTATAAACATTGCGCGCACCAGCTCATGCTCTCTCTCTCTCTCTCTCTCTCTCTCTCTCTCTCTCACTTATTTTTCGAACGTAAGAGGGGCGCTCATATATATAGATATATACATTTCACATATGGATATCTCTTACTGAAGTTTCGGAAGAATAATCATATATTATAAATAATAATGTAAAATAATGCAATAAAAATATTTTTGTATTTAAGCTCGCTTTTTTAATACTCCAGTTCAACATTTTACCTCTTACTTAATAATAAACAAATTTTAAAATATCAATTTATTATAAGTTTTAACTATAATAAGTTTTAGCTTATTATATTAGCTTATAATAAGCATTAGCTTCCAATATCATCGGCCACTCCCCGAGTGCCACCTGCCGTTTTTTTTATTGTGCAGATATGATTTTTGGTTATTTTTTTGTATCACAGAGTATATAAAGACTGTCATATCTCGCGTTAATTTCAACCGATTTCTATTCTAAGGAATACGTTTGAAAGCTTTTAAACTTATCCTAAATTTTTTACAAAAAATTTTGGAAAATTTGCAAGCAAAAACATCATTTTTTTATCACAAAAATCGGCCTCTACGGCACAAACTGTTAGCTGTGGAAAGATGACTATCAAAACCAAAATATAGCAAAATATATTTCCTACAGATTTTGGGATATAATAGTACACATTTTTTATGGTATTTAGGGTATTCAGTCGCTCATACTCAAAAAAAGCCGTATTTGACGAAAATGGAAAAAAATCCAAACTCTCAGGCTGAAATCCGCAAGGAAACTACAAACCGATTTTGATATTCTTGGTCCTGAAAGTTGCGCTGTTTATCGTCCTTTAACGTAAAGTAATAATCATAAAAAATCTTAAGTTGTGGATGCAAAACACACTGTGAAACAAAAATACGCAAAATTAGAACTTTACAAAAAATACCAAGTATGTAAGAATTATGATATCTAGAGCCATTTCAATCCGATTTCCATTCTAAAGACCATGTTTAGAAGCATTTAGTTTTTTCATTAGTTTCTAATCTAATTTTTGGGTATATTTTAAAACCAAACAATAAAAGGTCGCTTTTTCATGATACACAATTATTTTTAACAAATTTCGGCCTCTAGCGAAAAACCGTTTACTTTTGGAATCAAGATTTCAAAGCAAAACTATAGGAAAGCAGATTTCTTACATTTACTGAGCTCTAAAGTTTTTGTGTGCCTCTTGTATCTTGAGTTATAGGAAAAAAACCGTTTTTTGAATCAAAAAATTTTAACTCCTTCCGGGACTTCCATAGGGCAAACTTCACTGTAGAGCAATGAGAAAAAAACAAAAAATGTAGAAAATTAATCCCTTTCAAAGATTTACTACCAATAGTTTCGTGGTTTTTTAGATAAAATAAAAAAACTGAGAAAAAACAATGATTTTCGTCGTTTAGACCTTCATTCAAGCCCCGGGCGGGCCATCGTTTCGGGGGTTTTTGTTTTAAGATCTTAATCTATGATAATTTTTGATGCACTAATTTTTTTTAAAATTTTGCTGCACCTTACTGCGTACTTGCTGCAATTCCAGAAAATTCTTTCTGTGTTTCTGTCTCTTCTTGTTTTTTGACTACCAATGGTCCTGAAAAAAATGTAATTAGTCAAACTCCGACAAAGGTTTCAAGTTTTATCACAACCATTTAGCAGTAACGCGTATATATGCTTATGTCTGGTTCAAAGTTTAAGTGCATGCAGGAAGTATGCGTATTTATGAACCAACCTATATAAAAAATTCGTCTAATTTTTTTTTTTTTTTCGTTTGATTTCTCTAAAAAATAAAAATATCACATGTATAGGCGTCAGCAAAAAGTGCAGCTATTTTGCAAATAGGAAATATTAGGAGCCAAATTTTGCAGTTTTAGTTACAAAAAGATTTCAATCATGAGAATTGGGATCCATTACTTTTCTTCTATTAAAAATTTACAATTTTTCAATAAACAGTACTCATCTACTTATAAGACTTCAACACAATGTTTTGACTTTTAAAATAATTTTTTTTTATTAAGTTATATTCACAGTTAAGAACACATCTGTCGTAGAAGAATCCATTCTGCAATTTTTTGTTTTTTTCTGCACTTAAAGAAATATAGGCACTTAAATTAACACGTCTTTAACAACTTTAAAATTTTATTTTAAAATGTTTTACACAACTTCAACTTTCACGGCGTAGTATTCAGTGGAAAATTAATTTAGATAAAATCGGGTCTCAGATTTCTTTAGTTTGGAGTATAAGCTGTATGATAAAAAAAAGTTGGATCATTTTGCACCAATTACAAAAATTCGTTTTTGACTAGCTTTTTGGGTTAAATCTCCCTATGTGCGTCGCCACTCGCACTATCTTCCACTTCTCGGGGAACTTTCCATCGGCGATACACCTGCTGTACATTGCAAACACGTGTTTTGGCAGCGCTTTCCACAGAATCTTCAACATCTGTCCTGTCAGGCCGTCTAGACCAGGGGCAGCTTTACCACGAATGCGGTGCATGCACTCATCAATTTCATCGGCCTCCAGGCCGGGTGCGCAGATGTCTGGTCCATAAGTCGCCATCGACAGAACAGGCTGTGGGAAGAATGTGTTAAACAATGCACTCTCGGCAGTTGTTGTACAGCGTTTCACCAACGCGTATGCAACTCAAATCAGAGTTGCTTCGCCGTCACCTGCAAACGCGGTATACTTGACCCCATAGGTCATCACGGTGGCTTGAAACAAAATGCCGCCAATCGCTTTCCTTGGTCCACCGGATCTCATCTTTGTACTGCTTCATTGCCGTTCGCAGTACCTCCCTAAGGCCATCGGCTGTGCCGCTGGCATTCCGCCTAGCTCGTTGATACAGCCTGCGCGTCCGTCGTACTGCCCTACGCATGCTACTTAGTAGAGGTGTCCACCAAGTTACGCGTTTTGAACCACGACCGTGAGTTTGACCGAGAAAACGGTCATTCACCTCTCCCAACAGGTCCTGTATCGCCGGAATCTGCTGCTCCAACTCCAACTCTTCAAAAGAGCCTATCGGCAATAGAGAGGCTGCGTCTTTCAGCTTCTCGCAGTATACATTCCAATCAGTCGTCATAGAACTACGCCACCTAGGCCCCGCTCTCTGGGGTGCTGTCGGTCTATCATGCGAAACGGTTATCACAATGGGATTATGGTCGCTCACTGAGAGCCTATCTTTCACGCACCATTGGAAGCCGAACCATTGCAGAGCTGCCGCATTGGCCAAGGTAACGTCGATGTCGCTGACTCCGTTCGTGCTACTGAAAGTATACGCCTCGCTAGCTTCATTAACGGCAAAGAGATCCCTTGTCGACAACCATTCTGCCAGCACTTCACTCCGTGCATGGCTTTCATATCCCAACGCCTGCTGGGATATTTTCGAAAACCAAGCGGGGGATGATACATTCGCGTCCATGCCTAGGATGACGGGTGAACTGCTAGCCAGTAGCAGTACCTCATCCATATATTCGAGACATGGGTCAATTGGCTCTCGGAATTGGCAGTACATCGGGACCATCATCTCACATCCGTACATCCCTTCGACACGGACACAAACGCCCCGATCTCCGCTCAGATCACTTGCAACAACGCACTGCAGTTCGGGATCATCGACGATAACCGCAGCCTTCCTTCTGTTGTCGACAAACGCTCGCATCTTCAATGGCAGACTAAGGGTTTGTCCATCCACGCAGTATGGCTCCTGGATCAGTGCTACATTACAGTGGTTCTCTCTCATCGTCACACTCAGTTCACACATGGCCAGATAGGCACCACCATAATTAAGTTGCAGAACCTGCATACTTAATGACGGGCTTGTGCCCTCGCGATAAGGTCAGCATATATTGGGTATTCCTCCGACAGAATCATATGCCCCGCAGGTTTGCCCTTAAATTGGCAGTTCCGGCAGTGCACAGGATTCCTGCAATTTTCAGCCTCATTCCCGGATCCACTACATATACGGCATGTTGCTTCCTTCATACGGCATTCCGAAAGGCGGTGGTCAATACTGATGTACCGATAGCACCCCATCTCTCGTCGACCTCGTAGGGAAAGCGAACCACTTAATGTAGCACCTTTTAAACTCCAGCAGTACCCTGGCAGCGGCTGCACTTACTTTCAGAACTACGTTCAGCCTATCACCATCTTTAGGCGACCATGGCCTACTGACCAGCTGCACATTCTTTCTGAATTCGTCAAGCAACCAATTCAGCACGTACTCAAAGTTGCGCTCGTGGAGATCTTTCATGAATTCGTCCGGCGAAATCCTTGCATCCATATTCTGCACCAAGAATCTATCTGCACGCGTCTTGTTTATACTGACCAGTAGGCCATTCTCCTCAAACTTCGTGCTGGCAGCTATTTTTGTCCTTTCGCTGCAGCAGATGGGATGCGAATGATCGCACCACCACAGGCTTCAGACCCTAACCATGGATCGGCTTCATTTCGTGCACGCGAACACCAAGCGTTGGTGCCACCTCACTCATGACCTTGTCCACAACTTCACTTGACGACAGCTTTCCATCCTTTCCGCGAACCACGACAGACCAGGTCTCAAGCGGTTTCGGCTTTGGCAGCGACGGGAAAGGGACAGATGCAGCATTTACTGCAGATTGCAGCTGGGCAGCGGAAATAGGGGCAGAGGAAACAGGAGCAGCATAAACGGGGGCAGATGGTCTGGTTACGGGCGGGGGCATTTTCGCGACATTGCGGCTGGTTTTGAGACGCTCCTCCAGCCGAGCCGTTTTATCCACCAGCGCGACAACCAGCGTTTCGTAGCGCTTCGGTACCACCATCGCCTTCTGGGCTACCTCTGCAGGGACAGTGTCGACAATCACGGCACTGGACAGATCCGCATATATGCTGGCCAACTCCCCCAGAACCTCGTCTAACCACAAAATTTGGGTACTCACCGGATTTACGTTTGCTTTCGTCAGCCTCCCTCTTACCGATTTGGACGTAGTCGAGCGGACGTCGAAATTGGAATCTGCGTCGGTGGTGTTAGGCTCCAATACAACACCTCCAGCATCAGATGCAAACGCTCTCCTCTTATTTCGGGCTGGCACCGCGGGCAATTGAGCAGTAGGCACAGAGGACCCCAAGGCCTCGTCCACTTGCATCGTACCGCCATCTATCGACACGTCGTTCATCGACGACGACTTCGGGCCGCTTTTACGCAGCGGCGGCATTCACTTCACTTCACAATTCAAAGGTCCTTGACCTTACTATGGTTACTGATCCTACTATGAGTGTTCAAGCCTTCTCTTCACAAGGTGAAGATTACTAAGGTTCTTGATCCTACCATGAGGGTTCAAGCCTTCACTTCCACTTTCACTTTTGCTGTGAGAGTTATAACCTCACTTTTAATTGTCCAGCGGAGCCACAATATGAAGCACCCACTTCGCAATATCACTCTTGTACTAACCTTGATACTTCAAGGTTTTCGCGGACAGTCAGCGGAGCGCTAGTTAGCGGAGCACCCAAAACTATCACACGCGAAATAGCAACACTACTTTTTAATATTATTTATTAAACGCACGAACGCGGAGCGACTTTAAAACACATCCGTTCTCTTCAACGAGTAGATAGGGACAGAAGTCGAAAGTTTTACGGTGCTTTTTGGGCACTGGATTAGTCAGAGATGGTCCTTGCCCGAGCACTTAAATTGAGAAACCCTACCCGAATAAATTATCCGAATAGGACCTCCCACAGAAAGCACCCGTACAACGACCATCCCTGGGTGCGCCAATCATCGCCCTATCGTGGTATAATACCCATGCGGTACCAGATGAAAGTTGCATATCTGCATACAACTTTCCTCTCTGGTGAGAGTTGAAGCCTATCAATGCTTCCGTTGTTCTCTGGATCACGACACCCGGTTGTTTGCAACTCCACATTCGAGCCAAGCCAATCAAGCGCTCTCACAGCTCTCCCCGCGATTTGGGTAGCAACCACAGCCACCACGATGCTCCCATAAAGGAGCCAACCCAAACTGACAGCCTGGGCAGGACTAGTCACCCGTGGTACCAGAAATTAAAAGTAAATGGAAATAAAATACCATGGAAGTTAGGACTCCGGTCGATCCCCGTAGTTTGGACAAGCCAGACTACTACAGTTTCTGTTAACAGATCACAGAGCGACTGCTAGCCCTTCACCGTAGGTCAATACTACTACCATAATCTATGTCTATGGTCAGACTGCAAAATCCTTGCTCATCGCGGGTTCCTCATCGCGGACAAATAGCCTACCAAATCAACCGCCGAAGCGCCACTGGTGTAAAACATCAAAAACGTTGCTCAACGCGGGTTTCTCCTCGCGGAATATCGCCTAGCAAACGCCACTCGTGCAAACCGCTCCAGATGGCTTCGGGTATCGCGCGCCGCCAAAGCAGCAGACACGTCACATGTGTCGTCATCACCGGATCGAACTCCCATATCATCCAGACACCTGATGTCGTCGTACAAAGGGCAGCAGCACAAGATATGCTTCCAGTCCTCGACATGAGCTCCATACGCACAGCTCTCACTATCGGCCAGCGTTCTTTTGAACAAGAACTCGCTCAACGATCGTGTCCTGTAATCAAGAATCCAAGCTGTAGACTGAAAGTCACGTCAGGATTCCGCTGCATGAACGTAACATCGCGAATAAATTCGTATGTGACGCGGCCCTTCGTCGAGGTGTCCCAAGCATGTTGCCAAACTCGCAGCAGCAACAGGGTAATCTCCTTCTTCCTCTCTGCATCAGTTGTAGAAACAGCAGTCCACTCGTTCTCGACCGGCGGCAGTCCACGCTTCATCCTGAACGGTACGGCTCCAGCCAGCACCTGGAGGGCTTCTGTGGACACCGTTCTGCACACCGGGAGACATGCTAGCAGCATAACATGCTGAATCTGCAACCGTGGACCTTATTCACAAGGTCGCACCATATTGGAGCTCCAAAAGCAGGACAGGCGACGAACAAGCCATTATAAATGGCTTTGACCGACCGCCGACTAAGGCCCCAGTCCGCTCGCAGGACTCTTTTTACGGTCGCCACTATGGTGGTGATTTTCGGCTTTGTTGTAGTTCAAATCCCAAGTGGTAGTGGAAACCACGTAGCGCCACTTCACCCCTAGTTGTTGCTGCATAGATTTCGCTGAGTGCCACTCTGCTGTCGCTGATGATGCTGAAATGCTGTACACAATGTTTCACTGATGTTTCCGCTGATTTTAACAATCCGTTTCACTGACACCTACGACCCGGATGAAGAAAACGCACAATGTCACTTTTGCTAATTACTAGCTTTTATTCGTTACCACTTTAGAAAATTAACTACCAAGTTCTTAGCTTAATTTTACTATTTATAATTTACCTATGGAAACTAGAAAGAGCTTTTCTTTTGGTACGTGAGCTTTTCACCATGTACCACATTCAAACTAGAGCTGTCGGATCACGTGAATTCGTACTACACGTGATCACGTGAATTCACGAACAGGGGTACGAAATCACGTACCCCCAAATCACGTGAATTTGAGGTTCGCAAAGGTACGTGAATTTGGTAAAGTTCGTACTTTTGATACGAACTTCGTACCTCGTACTTTTCGTACCTCGTACTTCGTACTTTTCGTACCTCGTGCTTCGTACTTTTCGTACCTCGTACTTCGTACTTTTCGTACCCCATTTGAGATAGTACGGATATGCCACGCCCACTATTTAACGATTGATCGAAAAAAAATTTAACACGTTATATCTCGAAAACTATGGACGCTATTTCCATGAAATTTGGTAGGTAGGTGCACCACATAATTATCATCCGCTGACCAAAAAATGGGCGTGGTCGGACAATGCCACGCCTACTTTTTAACGATTCAAAGAATCGGCACTTTAAAACACTATATCTCCTAAAATATAAAAGCTATTTCGATGAAATTCGATAGGTAGGTGCTCCACATAATTAGCATCCGCTGACCAAAAAGTGGGCGTGATCGGACACTGCCACGCCTACTTTTCAATGATTCAAAGAATCGGCACTTTAAAACGCTATATCTCCTAAAATATAAAAGCTATTTCGATGAAATTTGATAGGCAGGTGCTCCACATAATTATCATCCGCTGACCAAAAAGTGGGCGTGATCACACAATGCCACGCCTACTTTTTAACGATTCAAAGAATCGGCACTTTAAAACACTATATCTCCTAAAATATAAAAGCTATTTCGATGAAATTCGATAGGTAGGTGCTCCACATAACTATCATCCGCTGACCAAAAAGTGGGCGTGATCACACAATGCCACGCCTACTTTTTAATGATTCAAAGAATCGGCACTTTAAAACGCTATATCTCCTAAAATATAAAAGCTATTTCGATGAAATTTGATAGGCAGGTGCTCCACATAATTATCATCCGCTGACCAAAAAGTGGGCGTGATCGGACAATGCCACCGCTACTTTTTAACGCTTCAAAGAATCGGCACTTTCATACGCTATATCTCCCAAAATATAAAAGCTATTTCGATGAAATTTGATAGGTAGGTGCACCACATAATTATCATCCGCTGACCAAAAAGTGGGCGTGATCGGACAATGCCACGCCTACTTTTTAACGATTCAAAGAATCGGCACTTTCATACGCTATATCTCCCAAAATATAAAAGCTATTTCGATGAAATTTGATAGGTAGGTGCACCACATAATTATCATCCGCTGACCAAAAAGTGGGCGTGATCGGACAATGCCACGCCTACTTTTTAACGATTCAAAGAATCGGCACTTTAAAACGCTATGTCTCCTAAAATATAAGAGCTATTTCGATGAAATTTGATAGGTAGGTGCTCCACATAATTAGCATCCGCTGACCAAAAAGAAGGAGTGATCTAACAATGCCACGCCCACTTTTCCGATTTGAAGAATGGACAATTTAAAACGCTATAACTCCTTAAATATACAAGATATTTCGATGAAATCTGGTGGGTAGGTGCTCCACATAATTAGCATCCGCTGACCAAACGATTTGAAGAATTGGCACTTTAAAACGCTATATCCCCCAAAATATAAAAGCGATTTCGATGAAATTTGATAGGTAGCTGCACCAAATAATTAGCATCCGCTGACCCAAAAGTGGGCGCGATCGGACAATGCCACGCTTACTTTTTAATGATTCGAAGAATGGACAATTTTAAAACGCTAATACTCCTTAAATAGCTATTTCGATGATATTAAAAATTACAATTATGATGTGTATTAGTTGGAAAATTTTGTGAAAAGTATGAAGCAACCCTAAAAATACATTTGGAATTCTCAGCTAAATAAACTTTAGTTAGAAAGAAAATTTTACGAAAAAAAATGTGTCAGGTTTGTTTGGCAAGTGAAGAAATTTTGTTTAATCAGTTTTACTGCCACAGTTAGAAACTCTTAAAAGAGAAGTGTAATTTCAGTCTAATTTTGTAAAAAAAACGAGATTTTAACACAAAAACACTTTGTCAAAGGTAGGCGTGGCATTGCCCGATCACCGGATCAGCGGATGCTAATTATGTGGAGCACCTATCTACCAAATTTCATGGAAATAGCTTGTATGTTTTGAGAGATATAGCGTTTTAAATCGCCGATTCTTTGAATCGTTTGAAAGTAGGCGTGACATTGTCCGATCACGCCCACTTTATGGTCAGCGGATGGTAATTGTGTGGTGCAACTACCTACCAAATTTCATCGAAATACCTTGTATATTTTAGGAGCTATAGAGTTTTAAATTGTCCATTCTTCGAATCAGTAAAAGTGAGCGTGGCATTGTCCGATCACGCCCACTTTTTGGTTAGCGGATGGTAATTATGAGGTGCACCTACCTACCAAATTTCATCGAAATAGCTCGTATATTTTAGGAGATATAGCGTTTTAAAGTGCCTATTCTTTGAAGCGTTAAAAAGTAGGCGTGGCATTCTCCGATCACGCCCCCTTTTTGGTCAACGGATGATAATTATATGGAGCACCTACCTATCAAATTTCATCGAAATAGCTCGTATATTTTAGGAGATATAGCGTTTTAAAGTGCCGATTCTTTGAAGCGTTAAAAAGTAGGCGTGGCATTGTCCGATCACGCCCACTTTTTGGTCAACGGATGATAATTATGTGGAGCACCTACCTATCAAATTTCATGGAAATAGCTCGTATATTTTAGGAGATATAGCGTTTTAAAGTGCCGATTTTTTGAAGCGTTAAAAAGTAGGCGTGGCATTGTCCGATCACGCCCCCTTTTTGGTCAGCGGATGATAATTATATGGAGCACCTACCTATCAAATTTCATCGAAATAGCTCGTATATTTTAGGAGATATAGTGTTTTAAAGTAGGCGTGGCATTGTCTGATCACGCCCACTTTTTGGTCAGCGGATGATAATTATGTGGAGCACCTACCTATCAAATTTCACCGAAATAGCTCGTATATTTTAGGAGATATAGCGTTATAAAGTGCCAATTCTTTGAAGCGTTAAAAAGTAGGCGTGGCATTGTCCGATCACGCCCCCTTTTTGGTCAGCGGATGATAATTATGTGGAGCACCTACCTATCAAATTTCACCGAAATAGCTCGTATATTTTAGGAGATATAGCGTTATAAAGTGCCGATTCTTTGAAGCGTTAAAAAGTAGGCGTGGCATTGTCCGATCACGCCCCCTTTTTGGTCAGCGGATGATAATTATGTGGAGCACCTACCTATCAAATTTCACCGAAATAGCTCGTATATTTTAGGAGATATAGCGTTATAAAGTGCCGATTCTTTGAAGCGTTAAAAAGTAGGCGTGGCATTGTCCGATCACGCCCCCTTTTTGGTCAGCGGATTATAATTATGTGGAGCACCTACCTACCAAATTTCATCGAAATAGCTCGTACATTTTAGGAGATATAGCGTTTTAAAGTGCCGATTCTTTGAAGCGTTAATAAGTAGGCGTGGCATTGTCCGATCACGCCCACTTTTTGGTCAGCGGATGCTAATTATGTGGAGCACCTACCAATCAAATTTCATCGAAATAGCTTCTATATTTTGGGAGATATAGCGTTTTAAAGTGCCGATTCTTTGAATCGTTAAAAAGTAGGCGTGGCATTGTCCGATCACGCCCACTTTTTGGTCAGCGGATGCTAATTATGTGGAGCACCTACCTACCAAATTTCATGTAAATAGCGTCCATAGTTTTCGAGATATAACGTGTTAAATTTTTTTTCGATCAATCGTTAAATAGTGGGCGTGGCATATCCGTACTATCTCAAATGGGGTACGAAAAGTACGAAGTTCGAGGTACGAAAAGTACGAAGTATGATGTACGAAAAGTACGAAGTACGAGGTACGAAATGTACGAAGTACGAGGTACGAAAAGTACGAGGTACGAATAGTACGCAGTTCGTATCGAAAGTACGAACTTTACCAAATTCACGTACCTGTGCGAACCTCAAATTCACGTGAATTGGAGGTACGTGATTTCGTACCTTTAAAGTACGAAGTTCGTACTCACGTGAGTACGAACGTTCGAACAGAAACAGACAGCTCTAATTCAAACTCGTTCTAGCTTCCGGGAGAGAGTTTGCTGTGCTTCTTGCATAGTTGCAAGAAACTGCGAGTTGCAGTTTGTCACGTACAGCGGTTTACGCAATAATCGATCTTTTGTTTAATTGACCTGTTTGGTCTTTTAGCTTGTTTAAGCGGAAGAATATCGTTTGGTTTTATTTAACCGATTATTGTGTAAACGTTTTATAATTTTTAGGGTGACCAAGTTTCTACGGTCGTTGGGCAAACTCACAACATTCCTCCCCCCTTGGGAAAAGAAAGAGTTATTACTAAATAACTTTTTCTTAACGTATTGTGCTTAACGTAATGTGCTGGTAGATAGCTTAATATACTAATGGAAATTCAAATGTATTGTTTACTTTTAATCGCAATGCTTAGGATTCTAAGAGAATACTAATGATGTCCTTGATTTTATTTATTTTTTCCTAGATATATATATTGAAATAACTGTATTGGAGTAACATACATATCATTAGAGATATGTATATATGAAAATGAAATACTAAAATTGAAAATTATAGTTGAAATTAAACTATGATTGAACTATTTCTCTTAGTTGATTCATGGTTCCGCTTCGGCTGTGTCTGCTTACCTCCGATGTCTTCTTCTGGAGTCTGCTTCACTTTTTCTCTGGGAAATACAATGCTGCCATCGGTTTTGATGTGTGTACGTTGCTGCACTTGTCGTCGGTCGACTCCATGTTTTCGGTGACGGATCAGTTTTCTGCTGATGATTTTGACCTCCCTAGTCGCCGTTTTGTTGCTTGTCGGAATGGTGGGGTCATCCTTTAGTTCTGGTGTTGTCCTCTTTAATTAGAAATATTATTGATCGTGCGGTTGGTTGTACACGTCTATAATATTGACCCAGTTTGTTTGCCTCAGTTGTGGGCTTCGATTCGTCGTCGCCCTGTATTGTCGCTCTTGTTTATTTGTGTTTTGATTCTGCCTCAATTGTCGGCTTCGATTCGTCGTCGCTCTGTATTGTTGCTCTTGTGGTTGTTAATTATTTTAGCAGTACTTCGGCTTGAATTTTTGTCTACATTTTATGGTGCTGTCAGTCTTGGATTCTGTTTGGTGTTTATTTCGAGCCTTCGAAGATGTTTTCTTTGATTTTTTTTTTCTCTTTTTCCTCTGGATTTTGTTGCAATCTTAATATTGTCTTCTTGTGTTGCTTCAATTTTCTCCTTCTTGCTGACGGCTTCGCTATTCTATGCTTGATTTTCTTGACGCATTGTCCTCTTGATATTTATTTTATTTTTTTTTTTTTTTTTTATGTATTCCGCTTTGCTTTGGCTTGACTTCGTGGTTGTTTTGAGTCAATGATGGTCTAACTGCTTAGAAAAAATGGACCATACTTGGGTTCCCCTTCCATCCGCGGTTTGGTTGTCATATGGATTTTTGACAACCAGTTGAAAGTTTAGCCTCTTTTGCAGCGGCTTGGTTTTGTGTTCCCTGATTCGCTGTGCCATGACGTCGACTTCCAGTGCTGTTATTTCTACTCCCGGATTTTGCTGTTTCTTACTGCTGTCCTCATTCGGATTTCCATTTGTAGATTAGTTTGGATTTGGATTTTGTTCTTCAATCTGATAGACGTTTTTCTTCTCTGATCTCCTCAGTTGTGATGTAATCCACCATGAATTATATAAGCCTAACTGATGTTCATCATCCTAACTTTTTTTTCCCTTTTTTTTTTATTACACTAATTTTTATGGATTTTTAATACCATACCTAAATTCTTTTTATCAATCGATTCCTATTTATTAAAATTCGATTTGATTTTATAATCATTTGATTTTATCTGACTTCAATAATTATTTATCTCCTTTACTCAAATGTTAAAAAAAAATTTTCTTAAATTATCTTTATGATATTATTGCTTTTACTTTTCCTATCCAATTTTATACCATTATAGGCTCTTAATACCTTATCTCCTCTTATGTAACATCTTTCAACTTAAACTCTAAAAAATTTTTAAAAACAATTCTTATAAATACGCCTTGTCTATATTCATTTTAATTAAGTACATTTTGTTCTTAACCTTTTCTTTTTGAAAAATCTACTAACGTTCTATTTTTAATTACTTTAATTTTGCAACCTTTATTATATTTATATGCATTCAGCACTATTCATGCATATAGATAGAATTTTAATCACGGCATTGCATTCCGTTTAGTTTAAAACTTTAATTAAAGTTCTCTTTTGCTCCAATTTTTTAATTATTATGTTAAAATTGAACTATTAATCCTCAATGGATATACTGAGCCAATTAAGCCTTCTAAATCTATAGTTACTTATTTGTTGTAGTAGAATAAAAATTCCAATTTTCTTTTTCCCCTTAATTTTTTCTTTCAGTGTACCAACTGATAATTAAGTCGCTAGCAGTAAATTGTCCATTAGGGTTGTTCACCTCTTAAAATTTCTTAAATCTTTTTTTTTTTAAAATTGCTGATATATGTGTATGCACATACATGCATCCAAATATATTTCGTTGCATAGTCACGATTATATTTACAGACTTACGCAACTTCAGCAATTTGTTTATTGTATATATGTATATGCATACGTATATTAACTTGCATACAAATATATGTGGTGCTAAAAATAAAAATTTTAAACGTTTTATTTTTTTTTATATATTTCTATACTGCCATCTTGAATACATACTTACATGTTGCATACAAATCCCATATTACTCTTAATTTCTCTGTAACTAAGCCCTAAGTCATTTATATATGTCTGTTAATTGTCCTATGCTTGTGCGTTTTTCGTCGAATCTTCATTTAAGGGTTTCATGTTTCAACTGCAGTTGCCGTCATTGCTAGGCGCTACTGTCGGTTCTAACGATCCTAAGGCGTCCAGCTTTTAATTGCGCTGCTAACCCCTCCCGCAACCATTGTTGTTGCTAGGTTCAGTTCGAGTGCCCTAAGTTTATTATTTACTATCCACGCTCCTACCAGGAGTATAATTACTATCCCCGTAATTGCGATCACTAGGACATAATTGACCGCTGTAGCCCTTTTTTTATGAAAACTAAGTTCCTCTATTTTTTTCATGTTTGCAATATGTTCGATTACGAGATCGTCGAACGAAAGTCTTGTTGCTGTTAAGTTCATTTCCTTGGATGTTGGAATAAGGAAATGATACTGTATTTTGGCTTCTTCATTGCTATACTGTTGTCCTTCTATTGTAATTACACAGTTTCTGAAAGCTATTAAATAGTTTCCTTCCAACCCGATGTGGCTGTGGTCGCAGGCGCTGTTTAAAGTGACGTTCTGTAATGACCTTCCCAGAACTAAACCTGACCTAATCTCCGTTAACACCTGGTGACCCATTCCTCTCTGTTCGCAGCTATTTTTAAAAATACAAAGATCTGACCTTTTCCATTCCTTGATGCTTCTATTTCCTTCCCAGCTATACATAGTAAGTGGTGTTTATTCTAATCACCTTAGTTGGTTCAAAATTCAGGGTATATCTAGATAAGCCAATTTCCCGTAAAGCTTCCTATTATCGTTTCTAATATCGTTGTACCTGTCCAAAAGTTTTCCTCTATCATTTTCTATTGTTGTTTTTAATAGTGTAAATGTCCTGTTAAAATGATTGTTAATTTCAATATTTTAATTTAGGTTCTCGATTGCCTTATGGTTGTTTTGATCAACTACCCTCAAATGTTCTTCTATCTCTTCTCGATCGTCCGCGTCCATGGTACCATACAACCACTTCATGCCTTTTCCTACCAAATTTATTAACCCGCGACGCATCCTATGTGGGATAAGCGTATGCAATTTACCCCTCAAAATATTCAACTGCAGGTTTAAAACTTCACTGTCAACAAAGGCTTTTCTGCTTATGTTCACCGATAGGTCGCTTGCAATTTCTATTATTTCATTGTCGTCGATAAATTCTGTGTGGCTAATTTCCATCTCTAAACTGTCAATCAAATTTACCACCTCATTAACATTAATCCTGTGTATAATTGTACTGTAATTCTGAACTACTGTCAAGTTGTCCAGATGAATCTCCGCATATCCGGCCTGCGTTTCCAACTTCGCAACTACCAGATGCGTATCCACCCGAAAAATCATTATCCAGAGCAATAATAGTCCCATCTCTCCTGTTATCATCTTGCTGATCGAACGGTTAGCAATACCTGTAAAACAAATCATCCCAGGTTATTTCCCGCCCTACACATCGTATGGTATTTGTATTTAATGCTGAGTTAAATCCCTATGTCGGCTTTACCCAACGTAGCGAAAAAACCTAAAATTCTTTATTGTGTATCTCCTAACCCCGCTTCGCATTTCTCTTCACTATTTACTTTTAAAATTAATATTTGTTTTTATTGATGTTTTTTTTCTTTTTGTTTTTAAAAATTCTAAATATTTCCGCTTAGCTAAGGGAATTTCCCCCCCGTGATTTTTTGTATAAAACTGGCCAACAGTTCTACAATGTTGTCAATTACAATAAGCATATCCAAAAAAAAATGGACTTGTCCATGAACTGCTTCAGCTGCGTCTGCCAGGAGGAGATGCCTGGGCTGCAACAAACGGTCATCGATTTCCTCGACGAATGCGTCGAGGAGATAAACAGGACCAACTGGGACCCGCCCACATATTTCCTGGAGTTGCTGTCATGGCTGCAACATTTTCGAGTCGAAAGCGTAAGCCCGGCAGTCCTCGGAGGAGTGGCCGCCGGTATCATTCGTCTGCGGCGTGAGACCGACGTTGGCCTCACCGTGCCCCCGTTCATACGGGGGTACCTCGCTGCCGCACGGCGACACCGGTGCCGGCGTTTATAAAAAAAAAAAAAATATTCCTTTTTCCTTTGTTAAAAAAAAACTTAAAAAAAAAAACAATAAACATAAACATAAAATTTAAACTGTTTTTCTCTCTTGTTATTTATTTCTTCTTTTCTCATTCACCCTTTTCCCTTCGGAATTTTCAGGTTTAGGTTGCTCCTTCACTTACTTAATTTTTTTCTACTCTTTTTTTTTTTTTTTTACCTCTTGTCTCCTCTCTTATTTCGCCTGCATGAATTATAGCCTAAACAAATTTCAAACAAACCCGTACATACCCTACGTTAGTGCATTTTTTTGCCGAATCAGCACTTGACGGTTTTATGTTTCTTTAAGTTATGCGTTCAAACAGAGCGTTCGGTTTTTTATTTTTACGTAAAACCGCATTTTAGTTACTTTTATTTTAACTAGTGAATATTTGCTACTTGTTGCCCGAATACGCTGTCAATCAATTGAATAAATTTATTTATTGAAATGGATCTTCCGTGTTAAATTCTAAATAAAAATGGATTTTAAAATAGTGAAAAATATTGCTCGCACGGAAGGGCTGGAAAAAAAAAAAAAAAATTTCGTTGAAATCAGTGTGAAAATAAGCATAGTGAATCACTAATCCCAAACGCCTAATTCAGGAGCGGGTACAATAAAACATAAATCTATGCAGTTTTCAGTCGACCACGTGCACAGCCAGCAAATGGATTTTGCCTCGATTGCTGTGCCAAGGCGCCGACTCGGTCTTCTATTACATATGGCCTCTTCACATGCATTGCCTGCTCCGCTGTACACCGCAACTTGTGTCCCCATTTGACTGTTGTGCATTATACTAATTCGGATACAAACTGGACTTGGCCACAATTGCGCCAAATGCAACTATGCGGCGATGCCAATGCCGCACAATTCCTTTGTTAACACAACTCCAGCACCACCGAAAAATACTAATTTCATAATGTGTAATTTATGTGCATTGTGCATTCACGTGCACACAGAATTGATAAGTTATCTAGTGACAACTATTTTATTTCCTTTTACAGTTGTTACTGGAGCAACCGACGCGTTGAAGCTGTAAAAAAAAACTCCGCATATACCTTCGTGACGATTCTTTTATAATAATTCATTACTCTTTGCACAATCAATGAGAGCTATAAAAATCGTTCCTATCGGCTATAACCTTCGTATTCCAGAACTTAACCAGTCGGAGCAGCTTGGACGTAAGAACGGTGTTCCAACCTGGTTTCCCCCACCCTGTGGACTGAATACGATGAGTTTTCAAACCTCCAGGGCGCACACTCGGTTGCCGTAAGAACAATTCCATTCCCGTTGCTAATACTGCCCTTAAAAATTTTGTTTCCTTTTCTTTTAATAAATCCCAACAGACCGTTTATTCCCGCCAATCCAGCTGAAAATAACCTCCTGCTCGAGATTCGCTACGTCCGTTAATCCCGGACCTGGTAGAGGAATAAGTAGAACCTGAAATTTTTCCTTTCTTTGTCCTCAATAAGCATTCCCACTAAACATTCTCTCTTTTTTTCTCCACAGATTTCATCCACCTCTTCATCAACCCGCTTCTATGAGTAACGTGAGTTGTTTCTTATTTTTATTATTTTATTTTATTTTTCCCCTTTTATATGTATATACCTTTTTCGGTTATTTATTATTACAATTTTGATTTATCAGAGTCTGGGGTATACTGCGTTGGTTAGTGTTGGTTAGTTTATTAGTAATTTCGTTAACAATATGAGACGAATGTTAGTGGTTAGTACGTTAGTTATAAGTGGTTAGTAGTTTTTAGTAATCCCGTTATTCACAATATGCAGTAACCCCCTACTCTGACGTAGGTCACGCTCTAATCCCGCTGAATTTCTAGATTTACTTGCTTTCAGTGAATATTTCCACTCAATGAATAACCCTCGATTCATAAACAATACAAATCAACTGTATCGAATGATTCGCCATTTCCATTTTTTTCCATACATTATTTTTATTTTATTATTCCAATTACCATATTAACAATAATTATTTTTTTCTTTAAAAATCTGGGAAAATTTTCGAGTTGGCAATATACACAATGGCACAATACATTCCCCATTTTTACATATTATAGATTCGTTGTTACTAAAATTTCTTTTGACATTTAAATGAGACACTACATGCTTGCGTGTGTGATTGCGGGCTTAACAAATTTTAAAAATTTTTTTTTCATTCATTATTATTATTTATTTATTATTCCAAATGCCATATTTATAAAAAAAAAATTTTCAAATCTCGATAAATTCCTAGTTATCAGTAAACAATTTAATTTCCCAATCTTCTGAGCTTAGTATACTTTATTTCGTATTTTGTCCTGTAGTTCCTTTAACTTCTGCACGTATTTGTATTTCTCCTGCCCTTTGGTTATAGTTATCAATCTATATAGTTCATTGCGCTCCCTCTGCATTCGCACTTTTCTTCCCGCTCTTGTCTTTCTTTTGGGCGCCTCCTGCTGATTCAATTGTTGAGCCACTTGCTTCCTTATTTCTTGCCTTTCCCTGTTTTCCTTTATGGTTATCGGCCTTGGCCCAGGGATCGGGGTTGCTTTATAAACCTCCAAATCCCCCATTGATGACACTTTTCCGTCGTTTTTGTTCTCCAATTCTCGGATTCCTTCTTTTAACTCTTGAATAGAGGAGACCAAATTCCTGTACGTCTCCTCGAATTCCTCTTTTGTTAGCGGATTGCTAATACTATGGTCCATGTTCCTGCCTTATCTGTATAATGCTGTGGGAAATGAAACAAAATGGAAATCATATTAGCATTCATTTCTTACTCGTTAAAAATTTTTAGTAGGTTGTTGTGTATTCTTTTCTTTTTGTTTTTGACGACAATTTCTGTTGTCACTGGCCCACTTACGTCAGATACCTCGAAGGGACCAATCCAAATTGGGGAAAACTTGTTTTTCCTTGTTTGATTTTTCATCAAAACCTTATCGCCCTTCCTAAATACGACTTTGTTTATCGAACTGTCGTACTGCTTCTTTGCATGCTCCTTGGCTTTATTCTGGTTATCTCTGACGATTTCGTGCGCTCTCTGTATTTGAAATTTCAAAACTTTATTCTGGTCGTCAGCGTTGTAGACCGGTGAGCATTTCCTCTTCAAATTGGTTGGTAACTCCCTATCGAAACCATACAAAGTACCGAACGGTGTTCGCTTCGTTGACGAGTGCACAGTATTATTATGCACGTGCATAGCTGTCGCTAACCACCGATCCCAATTTGAACCATCCTCTTTCACGAAACTTCTAAGGTATTCCGCTAAAGGCCTATGACTTCTTTCCAATGAGCCATTCGCCTGAGGATGATATGGGGTTATATGTAGCTTTTTGATACCCAGCAACTTGCACGTATCCGAAAATAATTTCGAAACGAAATTAGTACCATTATCGGTGACCAAAACCTTCGGAATGATATACCTGGCGATGATCTCGCTGTAAAAATGCCTGGCCACTGTGCCTGCCTCTGCGTCGGCCATGGCCGCACACACCATATATTTAGAGTGATCGTCCTGAAAAGTCAGAACATATTTGTTCCCGGCCGACGACTCAGGCAGTGGCCCCACAATATCCATGTACACCTTGTTAAACGGAATTTCGGGTGTATCCGTCAGGACCATGGGCATTTTCGTCAGCCTTGAACCTTTGTTTATTTGGCATTTAGTGCACCTTTTCACGTACTCCTTTACGTCTCTTTTCATACCCTTCCACCTGAACTGCTTTCTAATCCGCAGAAACGTTTTGCCTGCACCCTGATGTCCTCCCAATGGAGTGTCGTGGAAATCTCTGAGTACTGTTTCAATATCCTTGGGATCATCTAGTATCGTGACATTCTTCTTCACCATATCCTCCGCTGGTGTGTCTGGATCCACCCTAGTTTGCTGTCCCACTCCTGTTTGATCGACGACTTTGGCTTTAGAACGCGTCTGTACCACTGTAATTTGTTTATTCGGCTGTGGCAGACGACTCAGTGCGTCGGCGTTTAAATTTATTTTCCCTGGTTTATATATGATTTCAAAATCATATTCTGACATTTTGTGCCTAAACCTTGCTAGCCGCGAGGTTTGGTCCTTTAAATTTGCTATCCCACGTAGCGGTTGGTGGTCAGTATATATCTTGAAATGTCTCCCTAGAAGATAGGCCCTAAAATTTTTCGTGGCCCACACTATTGCAAGAAATTCTCTTTCTATGGTCGAATACCTTTTTTCTGTGTCGCTAAGCGCTCTACTGGCGAAGGCTATGGGGTTATCCTTCCCCACTTCACCCTGCGACAGGATCGCTCCCAATGCTTCATTGCTGGCGTCAGTTGTCAGCAAAAATTGTTTAGAGAAATCCGGATACACCAGGATAATGCATCATAGCTGAGGGAAAAAAAAAAAAAAAATAGAAGAAACAAGTCCAGCGGGAGACGACGTTAATCGACAAAATCCGTGAATGAAGACATCAATAGCAGATAATCATATCCAAAGGGTGAATACACTGCTCACAACGCTATATTGATGAAGTCACAAAGAGCACAATCAGCGGATTGAAGATCAAGCAATTTTAAAAAAAGCTGACGTATCAACTGGTTGTCAAAACTTCATAGGACAACCAATCCGAAGAAGGCAGGGGGACCCATGGTCATACATCAGGAGATCTAGAAGGAAACAAAAGAACGAACGGATCCCAAAAGAAACTAGAATTAAAAGACCATCAGCAAAGCCACTCACCAAGTAAAGACTTGTTCCAAGCAATAGAGCCAACACCGACTACCAAGTCAAACGGTAGTCGAAAAGTCAAGCTCGTGAACTAAGCTGAGAGAGACTGCGAGGTGAACCAGAAGGCCAGAACCAACCAAACCATCAGAACAGAAACTTAAGATGTACTATTGACTTGCTACGACCAAATGCAAATCGATAAACCAACAAAACCGAAGGGGTGTTATTAACTTGCCACCATCAACGACAAGATCGACAGAATAACAGATGAGATGAGCCGTATCACCAGAAGTCGAAGCTGATCCACAGTCCCGTCTCACAACAAAACGACGGACAGATATTTCAATATAAAAAAAAAGAGAAATAAGAATCCATCATCGGAGCAAACGAAAATATACTTCAAAGAGACGTCCCGTTTAACGCCGTGTACATAGCGAAGCAACAGCAATGTATTCCCTAAAGAAAGAGATTAGAGCATCAGACAACATTGAGAAGACATCACAGCATCAACGCTGCGGGACGACAAGGTCAGACCATGAATCAACTAAGTTCGATTTCAATTTTAATATTTCTTTGTAATATATCTATATCCTTTATTATATATACGTAAGTTTATTGTATTGATACATATTAAAAAAAAAAAAAAGTTAAAACTACTTTTAGAAGGAAAAAGTCGTTGTTACTTTCTAACAACAACTTTTTCTTCCATAAGGGGGGAGGGATGTTGTGTGTTGATCACACGCTGCGTTCAAATATTCATTGCCTACCGTTAGGGATTTGATGTTATTCATACTCAACTCAGTACTAAGGCTATACTCGCGATAGTTTTAGTACTGCCAGAGTAATAACAGCTGGCATGCCTTTAGGGGCTGCTAGTAAAGAACGGTAACCAAAAGAATTAAAGAACAGCGGGTTCAACGCGGAACCAATCTGACCCCTATATCATAGATATGTGACTTTATTGGGCACGTCAATAAAGTCAAGTAAGATATATTTCGCAATACTGCGAAATAGTATGAAAACAGATAATTTAAGTTGTAACCATACATGTATGTAGCTAGAGGCATCTGTAAACCTCTAGCTGGTAAGTGATTTTAAAATAAAGAAATCAGTTAGTGATCGGAACTATAACCGAGTGTTTGTGTTTATTTAATCAACCGATTTAAAGGAACTTCACGCGTGAACATCAACATCGACAAGTGTGAGTTTCAACATTTGGGCGATACAGCATTCGGTAAGTATAATTCGGGGACCATCTATCCCTTTGTCGTACTCTTTATAGTTTCAGGTAAACAGCTCAGCTGTATTTCCCGTCGCAAGGGAAATATAGCATCAACAACAGCTGCTTTATGTAAGGATAGAAATCCATCCTCTCGAACGTCACATACCTGACACCTCTGTTTCCGCATCGTATGGTCGGCGGACGCTGTGTAGACAGGCGGCCTCTCAACAGCATCATCACCGTCTTTTCTGCGGAGACTTCGACGCCAGTACTGACGCCCCAGTCACGGATGATCTCCATTACCCTGTTGCCACGTCTCTCCAACTCTGCGAGCGATGTACCCTCGACCGTCACCAACAACTCATCTGCGTACGCGCTAAGGCGACATTCTGTTTCAAGTCTCTGCAACAACGCGTCCATCATTAGGTTCCAGATGTAGGGGCCACAGATAGAACCCTGCGGACACCCACGTCTCACGCTCACTTCCACCGACTCAAAAACACCAACTGCTACCGCCTTTCGACCCGAGAAGTAGCTCCTCCACAGCTCCATCTCCTGGCAACCGACCTCTTGCAGCCTGCGTAGAATAGCACTCCACTCCAAGTTGTCAAAAGCACCCTTCAAATCAACAAAGATGCCAAGAACACTTGGAGGAGGACGTCGTGACACTCTGCTGCACATGGATCTACGCATCGTCAGTGCATCGTTTGGCCTGGAAGCCAAATTGCCATCGCGGGAATCTTCCGCTTATCACCACCAGTACCCGCTCCACAATTACTCGCTCCAGCACTTTGCCCATAGCCGATAGCACGCAAATGCCACGGTATGAGCCAGGGTTGGTTCTCACCTTATCCGGAGACTTGAGTAACGTCGCCACTCGCGCTATCTTCCACTTCTCGGGGAACTTTCCATCGGCGACACACCTGTGTTGTGCGTGCATGTTCATTTAATGTCACGCCACTGTCCTAACATACTAAAAGTATCAAAACTTAACGTTCTTTTGTACGTACGTTCATATCTTCTCTTCTTATACGAGATAAAATTGTATGTTTGTTTCTTTGTACTTATTTCTGTGCCAATATTTTTTCTCGAAAACGGCTACAGCGATTTTAATGAAACTTGGACTAGTGTTAGATATTAGCTTACAATGAAGAATGAGCTAGGTTTGAACTTTGTAAATGCTCACCAGAGGGCGTGGCACAGCCTTAAATTTTAAATTTGATTTAGTAATAACTCGCAAATTATACAAGGTATTTAGATGAAATTTGGTGAGCGGGTACGGGTTAATAATACCTCGTAACGGACAAAAAGTGAACTGGATCGAAGAAGTGCCACGCCCACTTTTCAGCCCTTGAAAATTTTGATTCAATGTTACTCGAAAACGACTCCAACAATTTTTATGAAAATTTAGGAGATGTTACCTCTGCAAACAAGGATTAATATGTGATATGCCGTTATATTGGGAAAACTCGTTGAAGGGCGTGGCACCGCCCACAAAAATATAAAACGGTATAAAAATAAAACTAATAAAGCAAACATTCTGAAATTAACTGTGAGGTGCGTAATTGCAAAAAGGCATCTCTGTTCTGAAAGTGGGCGAAATATTGCCATTGCGCGTGGAACCTCCCATACAAGCCAAATACGTTAAATGCTATTTTTCGCAAATGTTACAAGATATTTTAATGAAATTTGGTATGTAGGTACTGCTTATTAATGCCTTATAATAACCGAAAAGTGGGCGGTATCGAAGAAGTACCACGCCCCCTTTTTAGCCGTTGAAAATTTTGATTTAATATTACTCGAAAACGACTCCAACAATTTTAATGAAAATTTAAGAGATTGTACCCTTGAAAACAAGTGTTAATATGTGATATGCTGTTATATTGGAAAAACTCGATGAAGGGCGTGGCACCGCCCACAGAAATATAATACGCTTTAAAAAGAAAACTACTAAAGCAATCTTTCTGAATTTAACGTAAGGTAGTCTACTTGCTATTAGGCACCATTACGAACTGAAAGTAGAGAAAATATCGCCTATGGGCGTGGAATCTCCCATACAAGTAAAACACGTTAAATGTTATCTCACGCAAATGGTACAACATATTTTGATGGAATTTGGTACACAGCTATTGCTGGCAAATGCCTTTTATATAAACAAAAGTGGGTGATACCGAGAAAGTGCCAGGCCCACTTTTTAACCATTCAAAATTTTGATTCGATATTATTCGAAAACGACTCCATTAATTTTAATGAAAATTTAAGAGGTGTTACCCTTAAAAACAAGGAATAATATGCGAAAAACTCACTGAAAGGCGTGGCACCGCCTACAAAAATATAATACGCTACAAAAAAAAATACAAAAGCAATCTTCGTAAATTTAACTGTAGGGAGTCTCCTTTTTATTAGGCACCTACGACCTGAAAATGGGCAATATATCGCTGGTGCGCGTCGAACCTCCCATACAAGTAAAACAAATAAAATGCTATTTCTCGCAAATGCTACAACGTATTTTGATGAAATTTGGTATGCGGATCTGGATCATGAGTATCTTAAGCATAACGAAAAGTGGGATTCGTTCAACAATTGCCACGACCACTTTTTACCAAAATAAAAATTTTAGTTATAGTAGTAACTCAGGCACAAAAAAAGAATGGAATGAACTTCTTATTTTTAATATGCAGTCTTATGTACTTTTTGACGCTGAATCCGTCTTCATCAGCAAAACTGTCATTATACCTGCAGGGTTTTGAAATATCTTTGCTTGAAGTTGAAGAAAACGCTGTGTTCAGTCTTAACTGCGTGTCTACAAGAAAAGGTGAAAACCTTTTTATACCCTACACCCAGGGTATATTCACTTTGTCCTTCCGTTTGTAACGCAGAGAAGGAGGCGTGGCAGGTATAGAAAAGTATATATATTCTTGATCAGCGTCACCTCCTGAGTCGATATAGCCATGTCCGTCTGTCTGGCTGGCTGGCTGGCTGGCTGGGTGGCTGGCTGGCTGGCTGGCTGGCTGGGTGGCTGGCTGTGTGTTGAAATACACTTTTTGGGAAAACTGAGCAAGATAATTCAATGAAATTTAGTACGCTGCCTCCGTCGTCAAAGTTAGCTCGGGGGATTGAAAATGAGCAAAATCGGTCAACGGACACGCCTACCGCCCATACAAAAATTATATTCAAAATGCAATTTTAGGAGTATTTTTCACGACAATGCAACTACAATACATATAGGTACTACAAATTATAAGCGCAAGCTCTGATAAAAATTTGAGCGAATTCAGACAAGAGGGCGTGGCACCTCCCATATAAGCAAAAGCTTCAAAACGCTATACTGAAGGCGTTTTTTGAGATATTCGAACCAAATTTGACTCAGACACTAAGAATTGTAAATGAAAGCTCTCAGCAAAAATTGGGTGAAATCAGACAAGGGGGCGTGGCACCTCCCATATAAGCAAAAGATTCAAAATGCTATACTGAAAGAGTTTTTTGAGATAATCCAACTAAATTTCACTCTGACACTAAAAACTATAAATGCAAGCTCTGAACAAAAACTGGGTGTACTCGGACAAGAGGGCGTGGCACCTCCCATATAAGCAAACTTTTCAAAATACTGCAGTGTAGGGTATTTATTTTTTGGCCAGGCCAAAATTTACACCCTTACTAGTTTATTAATGGCGTTGAATAGCCACACTCTTCCTTATCAAAACTTTTCCAATAGGTCTTTTACTTTCCGAGGTAAGATCTTTTGAAGATATGATATTTCAGCCCCAATACAATAGACGAAATATTTTGGATGCCTGCCATATCCCATTTATTTAATTTTTTGATATTTTTCTATACCATTCCACACTTTCCAAATATTTTCTTATTATTATTCTCATCGGTTAATTTATCATTTTGAAAGCATGAACATTGGAGGTGAAAAGGTACGAATTCCATCACAAAAAGTAGCTATGAATAATATCATCAACTAAAATAATAAGATTAGATTGTTGACCGAGCAGGGATCGGTCTCCAGGTACTACATAATGTGACGCACATGCGTTCGTTGCTTTGTGCAGTGGGTGTACGTTTGTATGTGCAATGCTATGCACATGCGTTTAGGTCATAAACAGGTCATAAACTTTATGACTAGCTAAACTTGCTGCTACTATTGTTGTTGTTGTTGTTATTTTCTTAAACTTAGATAATATTAAGAGACATTTTTAGCCTTATAGTTCTTATTATATTTATAATTTTAAAGCGATAATTAACCTTGTTAAGTTTAAGGAAACAATCTTATTTAGAACGAAATATTAAAAATAATATTTTAAAAAATCCTTAAATAAAATCTTTTATTTAAAAGCAAAGTTTTGAAGAAAGACTTTGTCACCTTGCTTTAATTTATTGCAAGTGACAAAGCCAGCTCATCGCATTATTTTATTGCATGGCTGTGCAGAAATAGGTAGGCTCAATTCAACGAATTAAATAAGATCATTACATGGCGATCCTGCCGTCGTCGAGTTTTTGAAAAAAAGTTGAAATTAAAAATTAAAAAAAAAGTTTCTTTTTTAACGCGTATTTTCAAATGGTTTTTTTCTCGGCGCGAACCTTCGATTTTATGAATCCAGACTTGATTAAAGCTTTGGCTGAGGATCCAAAAGCTGGTCCTCGCCCACGACAGATAGAGCCGTACCTGAAAAAGATGAAGAAAGTTTCACCAAAAAGTTCTTCATCACATGTACCAGCGCAGATTTCATATACCAAAAGAAAGACTAAGCGTGGAGGAGTCAAAAGTTTTTTGCAACGAAGCCGCAAAGCACTTTTTCAAGAAGCGAATTCAAATCCACCGCCAGAATGGCACCGAAACCAGCAAATTTTTGCAGAAATCAACAAAATTGATGAAAAATTATTGGAATTAAAAAACAAAAAATCAACGGAAAACAAACAAGAAAAATAAGTTTAAAAAAAAAAAAATCAAATTGCCGACGGCAAATCAAAAAAAAAATTAAATAAAGTGACAAACATGAACTATGTAACATCACAACAAATTTAAAATGAACTGTTAAAAAATACGAAATTAAATTGAAAAAGAACACTAAAAAAATTAAAATCATCAAGTGAAAAAATAAATCTTGGTTTAATTTAAAAAAATTAAAACTTCAAAAACAATAAAAAACTAAAATAATAAAACAAATTAACTGTGTGATTCTATGCAATTACTTGAAAAACTAAACTGGTGAACAATTTCAAAAACTATATTGAATCATTAAAAAAAAATAAAAAAAAAACTTTATTGAAAATTAAGTTGCTGATCAATTACAAAAATTCAAATTATTTTGAGTTAATCATTACAAAAAAAAAAATCTAAAAAAAATAACAAAAACAAATGAAAATAGAACTTTAGAACAATAAAATAAAAAACTAAAAAAAATTAACAAAAAAAAAAAACAACATTAAAAAGTGAAAGCTGAAATTTGAACATTATTTTTTGAAACACAATGCAAAATGTAGAACACTGAAACACAAAATTGCAAATGAAATGTGAAAAAAAACAAAAACTATTATAAAATATCAAAAAGTTTAACACAAAAAGCATAAAAATGTTAAGAAAATTGTTAAATTGAGGATAAAATCAACAAGTAAAAATTTAAAAAAAAAGTATTTTCATTTACATAAAAAAAATAATTGAAAATTGTTCAAGATATAATAAAATTGTTTATAATTTACATTACTTTTTTTTTTAAATAAAAATTGTAAAATTAAATATATAAATATTTTTTTCCTTTAAGAAATGCTAAAAATACAAAAATTATTTTAAAAATATATTGAATTCAAAATTGTTGAAACAAATGAAAAAAGCAAAACTAATAAATTCAAAAGTATTTAGAAAAAAACATAACATGCGCTCAAAAATATCAAATTATTTTTTTTAGTTTTTACGACGGTAAAATAAAAATTTACAAATTGAGGAGTGGCCGTACCAAAGGGCCTAAGTACCATTTCGAGGCAAAAGTAATGTCATTCTTTTTATGTGCCTAATAGTCTGTTATTTGACTGTTATAATTTTTTCAACATAATGACATCAATTTCACACTATCAAGAAAATTTTTAGTGAAAACAGAAAACAATTTTATTAATTTCTAATAAAATGCCATTCGTTTCATATTATGACACTACTTTTGCCTTAAAATGGTACTTAGGCCCTTTGGTACGGCCACTCCTCAATTGGTTATGTCAACGGCAAAACGTCTTGCAAAATCAAGATTAAATATGTGCAAACTGTTGGCTGAATTTGATTTTTTACATATTGCTAACAAATGAAGTAGTAGCAAAGCCATTAATTTGTTAAATTTTTTTTTTATTCTTCTGAAAAAAAAAAATCGGAAAAAAAAACATTATTTTTTTACGTACCCACAATTTTTTTTTATTAATGTCAAATCCAGTTGAATGGAGTGTTTTACATGCAAAGCTAAAAGCATATCAGTATGCATTTTTTCGTTTGTATAAATGCTTGAATAAAACAAACCTTCCATCAGAAGAAACAAAAAATAAACATTTAAACGATTTACTTTTTCACTACAATTCTATAGTTACACTTCTTAAGACTTCTTTACCATTTTTAACAGTGGATTGTAAAGAAGAAGCCGAAACTATTTTCACAAGTGTAAAGCAAAAATTAGAAACTCTACTTGAATAGTCACGTATTGATGCAGAAATTCCTGAAGATTACACTGCATTAGATTTAGAATTCAAAGAAGAAATAAGTGATTCAGATATCGAATCCACTTCAAGCACAGAAACAATAAAATCAGTCGAAATGACACCTGTTGAATTTTTAGGTATAGCATCAAAGCTTTTGCCAGACTTTGATGGCAAATTTGCGAATCTTCAAAGATTTATAGATGCGAAAATGCTGAAATATTTCAGGTCACAACTAGATCAAAAACAAAGACACAAACAACTGCCATTCCAGTTACTAATCAAATAGTACAATACTACCCCCAAAAGTTTACGAAACTATTACTATACAAGAAGTTAAAAAGTTACCTTGTCTTAAATATGAAAATAAAAAGTGCACTATAAAAATATTAAAAGGAAAATGTAAAGTTTTAGAACTTAACATAAGTGATCTTATTATTCACGAGAAAATTGCTTTAGAGCAATTCTTTTCGAGACTAGATAATGAAGTCGGCAATAAATATTTAAATATTGTGATATTAATGATTTTAAATTAAAAGGCAGGGATTATCTCAAGAATATGATTATAGCGATTACTCCAAGAACGAAAACCATTTCTAATCTGAAAGAACGCCAGGAAATTTTACGAAAACTTCATGATGATCCTGTACTAGGTGGCCACGCAGGCATCAAAAGATTAATTTCAAAAATACGCAGACTTTTTACATGGAAAAATATGACAAAAGATGTCAAACAATATGTTAAAAACTGCAAAGAGTGTAAAAAAAATAAAACTGTCAACAAATCAAAAGAACCCTTAATACATACAAAAACTTCAGAAAAAGCATTCGACAAAATACAAATAGATACTGTCGGTCCTTTACCAAAATCTATTCATGGTAACGAATATGCCGTCACTATCATTTGTGACTTAACTAAATTTTTAATTACGTCAGCAATTCCTGATAAGTCAGCTAATACCGTTGCTAGGGCAATTGTCGAAAATTGTATCCTTATGCATGCTCCGGTCAAGCAAATCATTACTGACATGGGAACAAAATATAAAAACCAACTTTTAGCAGAATTATGCAAATTGTTAAAAATAAAACACAAAACTTCTACTGCTTATCATCACCAAACTCTTGGTGCAATTGAAAGAAGCCATAGAACACTTAATGAGTATCTACGCTCTTATTTATCCCCCGATAAATCCGATTGGGATGAAGGTTTTAAGTACTTTACGTATTGTTATAATACAACTGTTCACGGTTATTCGTCATTTGAGCTTGTATATGGAAAAATTCCAAATACATTCGATTTTCTAACTTTGAAAGAAATAGAACCGATATACAACATTGAAGCTTATGAAAAAGAATTAAAATATCGCTTACAAGTTGCACAAAAGAGAGCTTTTGAATTTATTGAAAAATCAAAAACTAATTCAAAAATTTATTATGAAAAAAATGCTATAACTAAAAACACAAAAATTAATGATTTGGTATTTTTAGAAAATGATGCAGGCCATAAGCTTGACAACATTTATAAAGGTCCATACCAAGTAATTGATTTAGATGATCTAAGAAATTGTAAAATTAAAGTAAAAAATAAACATATGCTATTCCATTAATACGAACTTGTACAGTCAAATTTGCAATGAACAACAACCGACGCTACAAATATTAACTTGGAAATTGGTGACATATGTTTCGGCAATTACCACATACACATATATATATTTGCATATATATACATGTACATAGCCTCATCAGACCTATTTTAGTTAATCTTTGCTTCTTACTAGAATCGAACCTGCAGCCTTCTGCATTCTAATGAAAGAGTGCAGCAGGCCTCTACCACTTAGGCCACGCTACGGAACGATGTACCTCGTCAAAGATCCTCATATAAATAACACTGTTGTTGTTGTTATTGATGTAAGTACACTTGTTGCTATCAGCTGTGTTCATTGGAAATATTTTCTTAATTGTTTATTATGTTGAATGCACTCTCAAATTTGGTTTTGAGACATGCTATCTTCCACAATTCACAATTAATATCCCACTGTTGTGGATTATTTGTCCACTGCTAGTGAGATTCTTGCTCTCGCAAGGTTATAATTGTAAATGTTAGAATTCTAACATTAATAGGCGGGTTCACCTTTTCAATATTAAATGATTTTTCACAAATTAAAATGATTTTTAATTTTGCTTTTTAAGACTGCTATTTTTGAATATTCCATTAATACGAACTTGTATAACCTTGCGAGAGCAAGAATCTCACTAGCAGTGGACAAATAATCCATAACAGTGGGATATTAATTGTGAATTGTAGAAGATAGCATGTCTCAAAACCAAATTTGAGAGTGCATTCAACATAATAAACAATTAAGAAAATATTTCCAATGAACACAGCTGATAGCAACAAGTGTACTTACATCAATAACAACAACAACAGTGTTATTTATATGAGGATCTTTGACGAGGTACATCGTTCCGTAGCGTGGCCTAAGTGGTAGAGGCCTGCTGCACTCTTTCATTAGAATGCAGAAAGCTGCAGGTTCGATTCTAGTAAGAAGCAAAGATTAACTAAAATAGGTCTGATGAGGCTATGTACATGTATATATATGCAAATATATATATGTGTATGTGGTAATAGCCGAAACATATGTCACCAATTTCCAAGTTAATATTTGTAGCGTCGGTTGTTGTTCATTGCAAATTTGACTGTACAAGTTCGTATTAATGGAATATTCAAAAATAGCAGTCTTAAAAAGCAAAATTAAAAATCATTTTAATTTGTGAAAAATCATTTAATATTGAAAAGGTGAACCCGCCTATTAATGTTAGAATTCTAACATTTACAATTATAACCTTGCGAGAGCAAGAATCTCACTAGCAGTGGACAATAATCCACAACAGTGGGATATTAATTGTGAATTATGGAAGATAGCATGTCTCAAAACCAAATTTGAGAGTGCATTCAACATAATAAACAATTAAGAAAATATTTCCAATGAACACAGCTGATAGCAACAAGTGTACTTACATAAATAACAACAACAGTGTTATTTATGTGAGGATCTTTGACGAGGTAGATCGTTCCGTAGCGTGGCTTAAGTGGTAGAGGCCTGCTGCACTCTTTCATTAGAATGCAGAAGGCTGCAGGTTCGATTCTAGTAAGAAGCAAAGATTAACTAAAATAGGTCTGATGAGGCTGTGTACATGTATATACATGCAAATATATATATGTGTATGTGGTTATAGCCGAAACATATGTCACCAATTTCCAAGTTAATATTTGTAGCGTCGGTTGATGTTCATTGCAAATTTGACTGTACAAGTTCGTATTAATGGAATAGCATATGTTTATTTTTTGCTTTAATTTTACAATTTCTTAGATCATCTAAATCAATTACTTGGTATGGACCTTTATAAATGTTGTCAAGCTTATGGCCTGCATCATTTTCTAAAAATACCAAATCATTAATTTTTATGTTTTTAGTTTTAGCATTTTTATCAGAATAAATTTTTGAATTAGTTTTTGATTTTTCAATAAATTCAAAAGCTCTCTTTTGTGCAACTTGTAAGCGATATTTTAATTCTTTTTCATATGCTTCAATGTTGTATATCGGTTCTATTTCTTTCGAAGTTAGAAAATCGAATGTATTTGGAATTTTTCCATATACAAGCTCAAATGGCGAATAACCGTGAACAGTTGACGGGGTTGTATTATAACAATACGTAAAGTACTTTAAACCTTCATCCCGATCGGATTTATCGGGGGATAAATAAGAGCGTAGATACTCATTTAGTGTTCTATGGCTTCTTTCAATTGTACCAAGAGTTTGGTGGTGATAAGCAGTAAAAGATGTGTGTTTTATTTTTAACAATTTGCATAATTCTGCTAAAAGTTGGTTTTAATATTCTGTACCCATCTCAGTAAAGATTTGCTTAACTAGACCATGCATAAGGATACAATTTTCGATAATTGCCCTAGCAACAGTATTAGCTGACTTATCAGGAATTGCTGACGTTATTAAAAATTTTGTTAAGTCACAAATGATAGTGACGGTATATGCCAGGGGTTGAAATAAGACCTTGACCTCTCTTGCGGGCTGGGTTATCGTTATCCGATCGCCGTGAAACTTCATAGTATTTGTTTTTATGACCATTAGAAGGATTTCAGGGGGCGGCATGAACGAAAATCAGAAAATCGTAAAATAAGCGCATGCCTAATATACACCGATGGCTCCAAGATGGAGTGTGGCGTAGGTGCGGGAGTTTTCTCAAAAGAGCTGAAATTATCCCACGCATTTCGCTTGCCTGATTCAGCCAGCGTTTTTCAGGCAGAAGTTTCTGCCATCCTCGAAGCCTGCATATCGTTAGAGAATATCAATACCTTTTCCGGAAAGGTGGCAATCCTCTCGGATAGTCAGGCTGCCATCAAAGCACTCAATTCAACAATAATAAAATCTAAATTAGTAGCGGATTGCAAGGAAAAATTAGTCAGACTAGGGCGTCGGCTTGATCTTGCGCTCGTTTGGGTCCCAGGTCATAGGGACATCGAAGGTAACGAAAAAGCTGATGAACTGGCAAGGAACGGCTCCTCCCTGAATGTCACAAGCGCGGTGCGAGTTCATACTCCGCTAGGTCTAGAAAAAAAGCGAATATTCTCATACTACTTAACCGGGGCGAATACTAATTGGAAGGCATTGACTACATGTAGGATATCAAGGTCAATCTGGCCTTCATATAACAGTTCAAGAACTACCTATTTACTTGCTAATAACCGTATTAATATAGCAAGATTTACAGCAGTTTGCACTGGACCATCGGCAAGCATGCTGAAAAACTAGGCATCCCTTTCAACTCCTTTTGTCGGAGTTGCTTAGATGCAAACGAGCAAGAATCTCTTGAACATATTCTCTGTGACTGCCCAGCTCTGGCTAGAGCAAGACTTAAATCACTAGGAAAGCCTTTCTTCAATACACTCAGCGAAATCGCCAACATAGAAATTGGCTCGCTGCTCAATTACCTTAATAGAACTAACTGGATATAGATATCGTTAGTTAGGTAATTTTAAAATTTTTCACATCCACTTATACCAGTCTGTCGGATCACTTTTGTGGTATTAAAATGGCACTTTTAGTGCTACTTAGGGTTTAAGCTTGCTTCGCTACACCGCCACTCTAACCTAACCTAACCCTGCTTTTAGTAATTTGCACAACTCGATTGCAGAAGAGTTGCACTTTTCACAACACCAGCGAAGACCAATATTTTTCAAGATAATGTCCTGAATTCTACCGTGGATGGATGCAACGATTTCGTCGGACGAATTTACGAAAGATCTCCACGAGCGCAACTTTGAGTACGTGCTGAATTCGTCGCTTGACGAATTCAGAAAGAATGTGCAGCTGGTCAGTAGGCCATGATCGCCTAAAGATGGTGATAGGCTGAACGTAGTTCTGGAAGTAAGTGCAGCCGCTGCCAGGGTACTGCTGGAGCTTAAAAGGTGCTACATTAAGTGGTTCGCTTTCCCTACAAGGCCGACGAGAGAAGTAATGGGGTGCCATCGGTGCCTCAGTTTTGACCACCGCCTTGCGGAATGCCGTATGAAGGAAGCAGCATGCCTTATATGTAGTGGATCCGGGCATGTGGCTAAAAATGGCAGGAATCCTGTGCACTGCCGGAACTGCCAATTTAAGGGCAAACCTGCGGGGCATATGATGATGTCGGAGGAATGCCCAATATATGCTGACCTTATCGCGAGGGCACGAGCACGTCATTAAGTATGCAGGTTCTGCAACTTAATTTTGGTGGTGCCTATCTGGTCATGTGTGAGCTGAGTGTGACGATGAGAGAGAACCACTGTAATGTAGCACTGATCCAGGAGCCATACTGCGTGGATGGACAAATCCTTGGTCTGCCATTGGAGATGTGAGCGTTTGTCGAACACAGAAGGAAGGCTGCGGTTATCGTCGATGATCCCGAACTGCAGTGCGTTGTTGCCAGTGATCTGAGCGGAGATCGGGGCGTTTGTGTCCGTGTCGAAGGGATGTACGGATGTGAGATGATGGTCTCGATGTACTGCCAATTCCGAGAGCCAATTGACCCATATCTCGAATATATGGATGAGGTACTGCTACTGGCTAGCAGTTCACCCGTTATCCTAGGCATGGACGCGAATGCATCATCCCCCGCTTGGTTTTCGAAAATATCCCAGCAGGCGTTGGGATATGAAAGCCATGCACAGGGTGAGGTGCTGGCAGAATGGTTGTCGACAAGGGATCTCTTTGCCGTTAATGAAGCTAGCGAAGCGTATACTTTCAGTAGCACGAACGGAGTCAGCGACATCGACGTTACCTTGGCCAATGCGGCAGCTCTGCAATGGTTCGGCTTCCAATGGTGCGTGAAAAATGGGGTCTCAGTGAGCGACCATAATCCCATTGTGATAACCGTTTCGCATGATAGACCGACAGCACCCCAGAGAGCGGGCCCTAGGTGGCGTAGTTCTACGACGACTGATTGGAATGTATACTGCGAGAAGCTGAAAGACGCAGTCTCCCTATTGCCGATAGGCTCTTTTGAAGAGTTAGAGTTGGAGCAGCAGATTCCGGCGATGCAGGACCTGTTGGGAGAGGTGAATGACCGTTTTCTCGGTCAAATTCACGGTCGTGGTTCGAAACGCATTGCTTGGTGAACACCTCTACTAAGTAGCATGCGTAGGGCAGTACGACGGACGCGCAGGCTGTATCAATGAGCTAGGCGGAATGCCAGCGGCACAGCCGATGGCCTTAGGGAGGTACTGCGAACGGCAATGAAGCAGTAAAAAGATGAGATCCGGCGGACCAAGGAAAGCGATTGGCGGCATTTTGTTTCAAGGCACCGTGATGACCCATGGGGTCAAGTATACCGCGTTTGCAGAGGACGGCAAAGTAACTCTGATTTGAGTTGCATACGCGTTGGTGAAACGCTGCACAACAACTGCCGAGAGTGCATTGTTGAACACGTTCTTCCCACAGCCTGTTCTGTCGATGGCGACTTATGGACCAGACATCTGCGCACCCGGCCTGGAGGCCGATGAAATTGATGAGTGCATGCACCGCATTCGTGGTAAAGCTGCCCCTGGTCTAGACGGCCTGACAGGAGATGTTGAAGATTCTGTGGAGAGCGCTGCCAAGAAACGTGTTTGCAATATACAGCAGGTGTGTCGCCGATGGAAAGTTCCCCGAGAAGTGGAAGATAGCGTGAGTGGCAACGTTACTCAAGTCTCCGGATAAGGTGAGAACCAACCCTGGCTCATTCCGTGGCATTTGCGTGCTATTGGCTATGGGCAAAGTGCTGGAGCGAGTAATGGTGGAGCGGCTACTGGTGGTGATAAGCGGAAGATTCTCGCGATGGCAATTTGGCTTCCAGGCCAAACGATGCACTGACGATGCGTAGATCCATGTGCAGCAGAGTGTCACGACGTCCTCATCCAAGTGTTCTTGGCATCTTTGTTGATTTCAAGGGTGCTTTTGACAACTTGGAGTGGAGTGCTATTCTACGCAGGCTGCAAGAGGTCGGTTGCCAGGAGATGGAGCTATGGAGGAGCTACTTCTCGGGTCGGAAGGCGGTAGCAGTTGGTGTTTTGGAGTCTGTGGAAGTGAGCGTGAGGCGTGGGTGTCCACAGGGTTCTATCTGTGGGCCCTACATCTGGAACCTAATGATGGACGCGTTGTTGCAGAGACTTAAAACAGAATGTCGCCTTAGCGCGTACGCAGATGACTTGTTGGTGTTGGTCGAGGGTACATCGCTCGCAGAGTTGGAGAGACGTGGCAACAGGGTAATGGAGATCATCCGTGACTGGGGCGTCAGTACTGGCGTCGAAGTCTCCGCAGAAAAGACGGTGATGATGCTGTTGAGAGGCCGCCTGTCTACACAGCGTCCGCCGACCATACGATGCGGAAACAGAGGTGTCAGGTATGTGACGTTCGTAAAATATCTGGGTCTGACGATTGGCGAGAGGATTGATTTCTATCCTTACATAAAGCAGCTGAAGCCGAAAATCACCACCATAGTGGCGACCGTAAAAAGAGTCCTGCGAGCGGACTGGGGCCTTAGTCGGCGGTCGGTCAAAGCCATTTATAATGGCTTGTTCGTCGAATGTGCTGCTTTTGGAGCTCCAATATGGTGCGACCTTGTGAATAAGGTCCACGGTTGCAGACTTGTCCTGTCGATTCAGCATGTTATGCTGCTAGCATGTCTCCCGGTGTGCAGAACGGTGTCCACAGAAGCCCTCCAGGTGCTGGCTGGAGCCGTACCGTTCAGGATGAAGCGTGGACTGCCGCCGGTCGAGAACGAGTGGACTGCTGTTTCTACAACTGATGCAGAGAGGATGAAGGAGATTACCCTGTTGCTGCTGCGAGATTGGCAACATGCTTGGGACACCTCGACGAAGGGCCGCGTAACATACGAATTTATTCGCGATGTTACGTTCATGCAGCGGAATCCTGACGTGACTTTCAGTCTACAGCTTGGATTCTTGATTACAGGACACGGATCGTTGAGCGAGTTCTTGTTTAAAAGAACGCTGGCCGATAGTGAGAGCTGTGCGTATGGAGCTCCTGTCGAGGACTGGAAGCATGTCTTGTGCTGCTGCCCTTTGTACGACGACATCAGGTGTCTGGATGATATGGGAGTTCGATTCGGTGATGACGACACATGTGACGTGTCTGCTGCTTTGGCGGCGCGCGATACCCGAAGCCATCTGGAGCGGTTTGCACGAGTGGCGTTTGCTAGGCGATATTCCGCGAGGAGGAACCCGCGTTGAGCAACGTTTTTGATGTTTTACACCAGTGGCGCTTTGGCGGTTGATTTGGTAGGCGATTTGTCCGCGATGAGGAACCCGCGATGAGGAACCCGCGACGAGCAAGGATTTTGCGGTCTGACCATAGACATAGATTATGGTAGTAGTATTGACCTACGGTAAAGGGCTAGCAGTCCCTCTGTGATCTGTTAACAGAAACTGTAGTAGTCTGGCTTGTCCAAACTACGGGGATCGACCGGAGTCCTAACTTCCATGGTATTTTATTTCCATTTACTTTTAATTTCTGGTACCACGGGTGACTAGTCCTGCCCAGGCTGTCAGTTTGGGTTGGCTCCTTTATGGGAGCATCGTGGTGGCTGTGGTTGCTACCCAAATCGCGGGGAGAGCTGTTAGAGCGCTTGATTGGCTTGGCATTTGTTCATTTTGCAACACTTGCCCGGTGGATCACTTGCTTTATACAAGGCTCGAACGTGGAGTTGCAAACAACCGGGTGTCGTGATCCAGAGAACAACGGAAGCATTAGATAGGCTTCAACTCTCACCAGAGAGGAAAGTTGTATGCAGATATGCAACTTTCATCTGGTACCGGATGGGTATTATACCACGATAGGGCGATGATTGGCGCACCCAGGGATGGTCGTTGTACGGGTGCTTTCTTTGGGAGGCCCTATTCGGATAATTTATTCGGGTAGGGTTTCTCAATTTAAGTTCTCGGGCAAGGACCATCTCTGACTAATCCAGTGCCCAAGAAGCACCGTTAATGAAGGCATATTGTCATATATTTACGTAAAACTTTCGACTTCTGTCCCTATCTACTCGTTGAAGAGAATGGATGTGTTTAGAGTCGCTCCGCGTTCGTGCGTTTAATAAATAATATTAAAAAGTAGTGTTGCTATTTCGCGTGTGATAGTTTTGGGTGCTCCGCTAAGTAGCGCTCCGCTGACTGTCCGCGAAAACCTTGAAGTATCAAGGTTAGTACAAGAGTGATATTGCGAAGTGGGTGCTTCATATTGAGGCTCCGCTGGACAATTAAAAGTGAGGTTATAACTCTCACAGCAAAAGTGAAAGTGGAAGTGAAGGCTTGAACCCTCATGGTAGGATCAAGAACCTTAGTAATCTTCACCTTGTGAAGAGAAGGCTTGAACCCTCATAGTAGGATCAAGAACCATAGTAAGGTCAAGGACCTTTGAATTGTGAAGTGAAGTGAATGCCGCCGCCGCGTAAAAGCGGCCCGAAGTCGTCGTCGATGAACGACGTGTCGATAGATGGCGGTACGATGCAAGTGGACGAGGCCTTGGGGTCCTCTGTGCCTACTGCTCAATTGCCCGCGGTGCCAGCCCAAAACAAGAGGAGAGCGTTTGCATCTGATGCTGGAGGTGTTGTATCGGAGCCTAACACCACCGACGCAGATTCCAATTTCGACGTCCGCTCCACTACGTCCAAATCGGTAAGAGGGAGGCTGACGAAAGCAAGCGTAAATCCGGTGAGTACCCAAATTTTGTGGTTAGACGAGGTTCTGGGGGAGTTGGCCAGTATATATGCGGATCTGTCCAGTGCCGTGATTGTCGACACTAACCCTGCAGAGGTAGCCCAGAAGGCGATGGTGGTACCGAAGCGCTACGAAACGCTGGTTGTCGTGCTGGTGGATAAGACGGCTCGGCTGGAGGAGCGTCTCAAAACCAGCCGCGATGTCGCGAAAATGCCCCCCCCGTAACCAGACCTGCTGCCCCCGTTTATGCTGCTCCTGATTTCTCTGCCCCCATTTCCGCTGCCCAGCTGCAATCTGCCGTAAATGCTGCATCTGTCGCTTTCCCGTCGCTGCCAAAGCCGAAACCGCTTGAGACCTGGTCTGTCGTGGTCCGCGGAAAGGATGGAAAGCTGTCGTCAAGAGAAGTTGTGGACAAGGTCATGAGTGAGGTGGCACCAACGCTTGGTGTTCGCGTGCACGAAATGAAGCCGATCCGTGGTTAGGGTTTGAAGCCTGTGGTGGTGCGATCATTCGCATCCCATCTGCTGCAGCGAAAGGACAAAAATAGCTGCCAGCACGAAGTTTGAGGAGAATGGCCTACTGTTCAGTAAAAACAAGATGCATGCGGATAGATTCCTGGTGCAGAATATGGATGCAACGATTTCGCCGGACGAATTCATGAAAGATCTCCACGAGCGCAACTTTGAGTACGTGCTGAATTGGTCGCTTGACGAATTCAGAAAGAATGTGCAGCTGGTCAGTAGGCCATGGTCGCCTAAAGATGGTGATAGGCTGAACGTAGTTCTGGAAGTAAGTGCAGCCGCTGCCAGGGTACTGCTGGAGTTTAAAAGGTGCTACATTAAGAGGTTCGCTTTCCCTACGAGGTCGACGAGAGATAGGGTGCTATCGGTACATCAGTTTTGACCACCGCCTTGCGGAATGCCGTATGAAGGAAGCAACATGCCGTATTAGGCATGCGCTTATTTTACGATTTTCTGATTTTCGTTCATGCCGCCCCCTGAAATCCTTCTAATGGTCATAAAAACAAATACTATGAAGTTTCACGGCCATCGGATAACGATAACCCGGCCCGCAAGAGAAGTCAAGGTCAAGTTGAGGTTTCAGGCAAAACATAATGAAAATTTTTTTTAAACATATTTAAATTAGTCAAAGCATAACTTTATGAAATACCTTTCCAACAAGCTATAATTGTTTAAAATCGGGTAATAAATACGAATTCTATGAATTTTTCTTTTATCGACATTAGCAAAATTGCCGCAAAATGCTATTCTACTACATATGGTATTTTGCGGCAATTTTGTTAATGCCGTAAAAGAAAAATTCATAGAATTCGTATTTATTACCCGATTTTAAACAATTATAGCTTGTTGGAAAGGTATTTCAATTTGCTATAAGATAAAGTTATGCTTTGACTAATTTAATTAAGTTTAAAAAAAATTTTCATTATTTTTTGCCTGAAACCTCAACTTGACCTTGTCCTCTCTTGCGGGCCGGGTTATCGTTATCCGATCGCCGTGAAACTTCATAGTATTTGTTTTTATGACCATTAGAAGGATTTCAGGGGGCGGCATGAACGAAAATCAGAAAATCGTAAAATAAGCGCATGCCTAGTATATATATATTGCAGCAGATTCCGGCGATGCAGGACCTGTTGGGAGAGGTGAATGACCGTTTTCTCGGTCAAATTCACGGTCGTGGTTCGAAACGCGTTGCTTGGTGAACACCTCTACTAAGTAGCATGCGTAGGGCAGTACGACGGACGCGCAGGCTGTATCAATGAGCTAGGCGGAATGCCAGCGGCACAGCCGATGAATGAAGCAGTAAAAAGATGAGATCCGGCGGACCAAGGAAAGCGATTGGCGGCATTTTGTTTCAAGGCACCGTGATGACCCATGGGGTCAAGTATACCGCGTTTGCAGAGGACGGCAAAGTAACTCTGATTTGAGTTGCATACGCGTTGGTGAAACGCTGCACAACAACTGCCGAGAGTGCATTGTTGAACACGTTCTTCCCACAGCCTGTTCTGTCGATGGCGACTTATGGACCAGACATCTGCGCACCCGGCCTGGAGGCCAATGAAATTGATGAGTGCATGCACCGCATTCGTGGTAAAGCTGCCCCTGGACTAGACGGCCTGACAGGAGATGTTGAAGATTCTGTGGAGAGCGCTGCCAAGAAACGTGTTTGCAATATACAGCAGGTGTGTCGCCGATGGAAAGTTCCCCGAGAAGTGGAAGATAGCGTGAGTGGCAACGTTACTCAAGTCTCCAGATAAGGTGAGAACCAACCCTGGCTCATACCGTGGCATTTGCGTGCTATCGGCTATGGGCAAAGTGCTGGAGCGAGTAATGGTGGAGCGGCTACTGGTGGTGATAATCGGAAGATTCTCGCGATGGCAATTTGGCTTCCAGGCCAAACGATGCACTGACGATGCGTAGATCCATGTGCAGCAGAGTGTCACGACGTCCTCATCCAAGTGTTCTTGGCATCTTTGTTGATTTCAAGGGTGCTTTTGACAACTTGGAGTGGAGTGCTATTCTACGCAGGCTGCAAGAGGTCGGTTGCCAGGAGATGGAGCTGTGGAGGAGCTACTTCTCGGGTCGGAAGGCGGTAGCAGTTGGTGTTTTGGAGTCTGTGGAAGTGAGCGTGAGGCGTGGGTGTCCACAGGGTTCTATCTGTGGGCCCTACATCTGGAACCTAATGATGGACGCGTTGTTGCAGAGACTTAAAACAGAATGTCGCCTTAGCGCGTACGCAGATGACTTGTTGGTGTTGGTCGAGGGTACATCGCTCGCAGAGTTGGAGAGACGTGGCAACAGGGTAATGGAGATCATCCGTGACTGGGGCGTCAGTACTGGCGTCGAAGTCTCCGCAGAAAAGACGGTGATGATGCTGTTGAGAGGCCGCCTGTCTACACAGCGTCCGCCGACCATACGATGCGGAAACAGAGGTGTCAGGTATGTGACGTTCGTAAAATATCTGGGTCTGACGATTGGCGAGAGGATGGATTTCTATCCTTACATAAAGCAGCTGAAGCCGAAAATCACCACCATAGTGGCGACCGTAAAAAGAGTCCTGCGAGCGGACTGGGGCCTTAGTCGGCGGTTGCAGACTTGTCCTGTCGATTCAGCATGTTATGCTGCTAGCATGTCTCCCGGTGTGCAGAACGGTGTCCACAGAAGCCCTCCAGGTGCTGGCTGGAGCCGTATCGTTCAGGATGAAGCGTGGACTGCCGCCGGTCGAGAACGAGTGGACTGCTGTTTCTACAACTGATGCAGAGAGGAAGAAGGAGATTACCCTGTTGCTGCTGCGAGATTGGCAACATGCTTGGGACACCTCGACGAAGGGCCGCGTAACATACGAATTTATTCGCGATGTTACGTTCATGCAGCGGAATCCTGACGTGACTTTCAGTCTACAGCTTGGATTCTTGATTACAGGACACGGATCGTTGAGCGAGTTCTTGTTTAAAAGAACGCTGGCCGATAGTGAGAGCTGTGCGTATGGAGCTCCTGTCGAGGACTGGAAGCATGTCTTGTGCTGCTGCCCTTTGTACGACGACATCAGGTGTCTGGATGATATGGGAGTTCGATCCGGTGATGACGACACATGTGACGTGTCTGCTGCTTTGGCGGCGCGCGATACCCGAAGCCATCTGGAGCGGTTTGCACGAGTGGCGTTTGCTAGGCGATATTCCGCGAGGAGGAACCCGCGTTGAGCAACGTTTTTGATGTTTTACACCAGTGGCGCTTTGGCGGTTGATTTGGTAGGCGATTTGTCCGCGATGAGGAACCCGCGATGAGGAACCCGCGATGAGGAACCCGCGACGAGCAAGGATTTTGCGGTCTGACCATAGACATAGATTATGGTAGTAGTATTGACCTACGGTAAAGGGCTCGCAGTCCCTCTGTGATCTGTTAAAAGAAACTGTAGTAGGCTGGCTTGTCCAAACTACGGGGATCGACCGGAGTCCTAACTTCCATGGTATTTTATTTCCATTTACTTTTAATTTCTGGTACCACGGGTGACTAGTCCTGCCCAGGCTGTCAGTTTGGGTTGGCTCCTTTATGGGAGCATCGTGGTGGCTGTGGTTGCTACCCAAATCGCGGGGAGAGCTGTTAGAGCGCTTGATTGGCTTGGCATTTGTTCATTTTGCAACACTTGCCCGGTGGATCACTTGCTTTATACAAGGCTCGAACGTGGAGTTGCAAACAATCGGGTGTCGTGATCCAGAGAACAACGGAAGCATTAGATAGGCTTCAACTCTCACCAGAGAGGAAAGTTGTATGCAGATATGCAACTTTCATCTGGTACCGGATGGGTATTATACCACGATAGGGCGATGATTGGCGCACCCAGGGATGGTCGTTGTGCGGGTGCTTTCTGTGGTAGGGTTTCTCAATTTAAGTTCTCGGGCAAGGACCATCTCTGACTAATCCAGTGCCCAAGAAGCACCGTTAATGAAGGCATATTGTCATATATTTACGTAAAACTTTCGACTTCTGTCCCTATCTACTCGTTGAAGAGAATGGATGTGTTTTAGAGTCGCTCCGCGTTCGTGCGTTTAATAAATAATATTAAAAAGTAGTGTTGCTATTTCGCGTGTGATAGTTTTGGGTGCTCCGCTAAGTAGCGCTCCGCTGACTGTCCGCGAAAACCTTGAAGTATCAAGGTTAGTACAAGAGTGATATTGCGAAGTGGGTGCTTCATATTGAGGCTCCGCTGGACAATTAAAAGTGAGGTTATAACTCTCACAGCAAAAGTGAAAGTGGAAGTGAAGGCTTGAACCCTCATGGTAGGATCAAGAACCTTAGTAATCTTCACCTTGTGAAGAGAAGGCTTGAACCCTCATAGTAGGATCAAGAACCATAGTAAGGTCAAGGACCTTTGAATTGTGAAGTGAAGTGAATGCCGCCGCCGCGTAAAAGCGGCCCGAAGTCGTCGTCGATGAACGACGTGTCGATAGATGGCGGTACGATGCAAGTGGATGAGGCCTTGGGGTCCTCTGTGCCTACTGCTCAATTGCCCGCGGTGCCAGCCCAAAACAAGAGGAGAGCGTTTGCATCTGATGCTGGAGGTGTTGTATCGGAGCCTAAAACCACCGACGCAGATTCCAATTTCGACGTCCGCTCCACTACGTCCAAATCGGTAAGAGGGAGGCTGACGAAAGCAAGCGTAAATCCGGTGAGTACCCAAATTTTGTGGTTAGACGAGGTTCTGGGGGAGTTGGCCAGTATATATGCGGATCTGTCCAGTGCCGTGATTGTCGACACTAACCCTGCAGAGGTAGCCCAGAAGGCGATGGTGGTACCGAAGCGCTACGAAACGCTGGTTGTCGCGCTGGTGGATAAGACGGCTCGGCTGGAGGAGCGTCTCAAAACCAGCCGTGATGTCGCGAAAATACCCCCCCCGTAACCAGACCTGCTGCCCCTGTTTATGCTGCTCCTGTTTTCTCTACCCCCATTTCCGCTGCCCAGCTGCAATCTGCAGTAAATGCTGCATCTGTCCCTTTCCCGTCGCTGCCAAAGCCGAAACCGCTTGAGACCTGGTCTGTCGTGGTCCGCGGAAAGGATGGAAAGCTGTCGTCAAGAGAAGTTGTGGACAAGGTCATGAGTGAGGTGGCACCAACGCTTGGTGTTCGCGTGCACGAAATGAAGCCGATCCGGGGTTAGGGTCTGAAGCCTGTGGTGGTGCGATCATTCGCATCCCATCTGCTGCAGCGAAAGGACAAAAATAGCTGCCAGCACGAAGTTTGAGGAGAATGGCCTACTGTTCAGTAAAAACAAGATGCATGCAGATAGATTCCTGGTGCAGAATATGGATGCAACGATTTCGCCGGACGAATTCATGAAAGATCTCCACGAGCGCAACTTTGAGTACGTGCTGAATTGGTCGCTTGACGAATTCAGAAAGAATGTGCAGCTTGTCAGTAGGCCATGGTCGCCTAAAGATGGTGATAGGCTGAACGTAGTTCTGGAAGTAAGTGCAGCCGCTGCCAGGGTACTGCTGGAGTTTAAAGGGTGCTACATTAAGTGGTTCGCTTTCCCTACGAGGTCGACGAGAGATGGGGTGCTATCGGTACATCAGTTTTGACCACCGCCTTGCGGAATGCCGTATGAAGGAAGCAACATGCCGTATTAGGCATGCGCTTATTTTACGATTTTCTGATTTTCGTTCATGCCGCCCCCTGAAATAATTCTAATGGTCATAAAAACAAATACTATGAAGTTTCACGGCCATCGGATAACGATAACCCGGCCGGCAAGAGAAGTCAAGGTCAAGTTGAGGTTTCAGGCAAAACATAATGAAAATTTTTTTTAAACATATTTAAATTAGTCAAAGCATAACTTTATCTTATAGCAAATTGAAATACCTTTCCAACAAGCTATAATTGTTTAAAATCGGGTAATAAATACGAATTCTATGAATTTTTCTTTTATCGACATTAGCAAAATTGCCGCAAAATGCTATTCTACTACATATGGTATTTTGCGGCAATTTTGTTAATGCCGTAAAAGAAAAATTCATAGAATTCGTATTTATTACCCGATTTTAAACAATTATAGCTTGTTGGAAAGGTATTTCAATTTGCTATGAGATAAAGTTATGCTTTGACTAATTTAATTAAGTTTAAAAAAAATTTTCATTATTTTTTGCCTGAAACCTCAACTTGACCTTGACCTCTCTTGCGGGCCGGGTTATCGTTATCCGATCGCCGTGAAACTTCATAGTATTTGTTTTTATAACCATTAGAAGGATTTCAGGGGGCGGCATGAACGAAAATCAGAAAATCGTAAAATAAGCGCATGCCTAGTATATATATATTGCAGCAGATTCCGGCGATGCAGGACCTGTTGGGAGAGGTGAATGACCGTTTTCTTGGTCAAATTCACGGTCGTGGTTCGAAACGCGTTGCTTGGTGAACACCTCTACTAAGTAGCATGCGTAGGGCAGTACGACGGACGCGCAGGCTGTATCAATGAGCTAGGCGGAATGCCAGCGGCACAGCCGATGGCCTTAGGGAGGTACTGCGAACGGCAATGAAGCAGTAAAAAGATGAGATCCGGCGGACCAAGGAAAGCGATTGGCGGCATTTTGTTTCAAGGCACCGTGATGACCCATGGGGTCAAGTATACCGCGTTTGCAGAGGACGGCAAAGTAACTCTGATTTGAGTTGCATACGCGTTGGTGAAACGCTGCACAACAACTGCCGAGAGTGCATTGTTGAACACGTTCTTCCCACAGCCTGTTCTGTCGATGGCGACTTATGGACCAGACATCTGCGCACCCGGCCTGGAGGCCAATGAAATTGATGAGTGCATGCACCGCATTCGTGGTAAAGCTGCCCCTGGTCTAGGCGGCCTGACAGGAGATGTTGAAGATTCTGTGGAGAGCGCTGCCAAGAAACGTGTTTGCAATATACAGCAGGTGTGTCGCCGATGGAAAGTTCCCCGAGAAGTGGAAGATAGCGTGAGTGGCAACGTTACTCAAGTCTCCAGATAAGGTGAGAACCAACCCTGGCTCATACCGTGGCATTTGCGTGCTATCGGCTATGGGCAAAGTGCTGGAGCGAGTAATGGTGGAGCGGCTACTGGTGGTGATAAGCGGAAGATTCTCGCGATGGCAATTTGGCTTCCAGGCCAAACGATGCACTGACGATGCGTAGATCCATGTGCAGCAGAGTGTCACGACGTCCTCATCCAAGTGTTCTTGGCATCTTTGTTGATTTCAAGGGTGCTTTTGACAACTTGGAGTGGAGTGCTATTCTACGCAGGCTGCAAGAGGTCGGTTGCCAGGAGATGGAGCTATGGAGGAGCTACTTCTCGGGTCGGAGGGCGGTAGCAGTTGGTGTTTTGGAGTCTGTGGAAGTGAGCGTGAGGCGTGGGTGTCCACAGGGTTCTATCTGTGGGCCCTACATCTGGAACCTAATGATGGACGCGTTGTTGCAGAGACTTAAAACAGAATGTCGCCTTAGCGCGTACGCAGATGACTTGTTGGTGTTGGTCGAGGGTACATCGCTCGCAGAGTTGGAGAGACGTGGCAACAGGGTAATGGAGATCATCCGTGACTGGGGCGTCAGTACTGGCGTCGAAGTCTCCGCAGAAAAGACGGTGATGATGCTGTTGAGAGGCCGCCTGTCTACACAGCGTCCGCCGACCATACGATGCGGAAACAGAGGTGTCAGGTATGTGACGTTCGTAAAATATCTGGGTCTGACGATTGGCGAGAGGATGGATTTCTATCCTTACATAAAGCAGCTGAAGCCGAAAATCACCACCATAGTGGCGACCGTAAAAAGAGTCCTGCGAGCGGACTGGGGCCTTAGTCGGCGGTCGGTCAAAGCCATTTATAATGGCTTGTTCGTCGAATGTGCTGCTTTGGAGCTCCAATATGGTGCGACCTTGTGAATAAGGTCCACGGTTGCAGACTTGTCCTGTCGATTCACCATGTTATGCTGCTAGCATGTCTCCCGGTGTGCAGAACGGTGTCTACAGAAGCGCTCCAGGTGCTGGCTGGAGCCGTACCGTTCAGGATGAAGCGTGGACTGCCGCCGGTCGAGAACGAGTGGACTGCTGTTTCTACAACTGATGCAGAGAGGAAGAAGGAGATTACCCTGTTGCTGCTGCGAGATTGGCAACATGCTTGGGACACCTCGACGAAGGGCCGCGTAACATACGAATTTATTCGCGATGTTACGTTCATGCAGCGGAATCCTGACGTGACTTTCAGTCTACAGCTTGGATTCTTGATTACAGGACACGGATCGTTGAGCGAGTTATTGTTTAAAAGAACGCTGGCCGATAGTGAGAGCTGTGCGTATGGAGCTCCTGTCGAGGACTGGAAGCATGTCTTGTGCTGCTGCCCTTTGTACGACGACATCAGGTGTCTGGATGATATGGGAGTTCGATCCGGTGATGACGACACATGTGACGTGTCTGCTGCTTTGGCGGCGCGCGATACCCGAAGCCATCTGGAGTGGTTTGCACGAGTGGCGTTTGCTAGGCGATATTCCGCGAGGAGGAACCCGCGTTGAGCAACGTTTTTGATGTTTTACACCAGTGGCGCTTTGGCGGTTGATTTGGTAGGCGATTTGTCCGCGATGAGGAACCCGCGATGAGGAACCCGCGACGAGCAAGGATTTTGCGGTCTGACCATAGACATAGATTATGGTAGCAGTATTGACCTACGGTAAAGGGCTAGCAGTCCCTCTGTGATCTGTTAACAGAAACTGTAGTAGTCTGGCTTGTCCAAACTACGGGGATCGACCGGAGTCCTAACTTCCATGGTATTTTATTTCCATTTACTTTTAATTTCTGGTACCACGGGTGACTAGTCCTGCCCAGGCTGTCAGTTTGGGTTGGCTCCTTTATGGGAGCATCGTGGTGGCTGTGGTTGCTACCCAAATCGCGGGGAGAGCTGTTAGAGCGCTTGATTGGCTTGGCATTTGTTCATTTTGCAACACTTGCCCGGTGGATCACTTGCTTTATACAAGGCTCGAACGTGGAGTTGCAAACAACCGGGTGTCGTGATCCAGAGAACAACGGAAGCATTAGATAGGCTTCAACTCTCACCAGAGAGGAAAGTTGTATGCAGATATGCAACTTTCATCTGGTACCGGATGGGTATTATACCACGATAGGGCGATGATTGGCGCACCCAGGGATGGTCGTTGTACGGGTGCTTTCTGTGGGAGGCCCTATTCGGATAATTTATTCGGGTAGGGTTTCTCAATTTAAGTTCTCGGGCAAGGACCATCTCTGACTAATCCAGTGCCCAAGAAGCACCGTTAATGAAGGCATATTGTCATATATTTACGTAAAACTTTCGACTTCTGACCCTATCTACTCGTTGAAGAGAATGGATGTGTTTTAGAGTCGCTCCGCGTTCGTGCGTTTAATAAATAATATTAAAAAGTAGTGTTGCTATTTCGCGTGTGATAGTTTTGGGTGCTCCGCTAAGTAGCGCTCCGCTGACTGTCCGCGAAAACCTTGAAGTATCAAGGTTAGTACAAGAGTGATATTGCGAAGTGGGTGCTTCATATTGAGGCTCCGCTGGACAATTAAAAGTGAGGTTATAACTCTCACAGCAAAAGTGAAAGTGGAAGTGAAGGCTTGAACCCTCATGGTAGGATCAAGAACCTTAGTAATCTTCACCTTGTGAAGAGAAGGCTTGAACCCTCATAGTAGGATCAAGAACCATAGTAAGGTCAAGGACCTTTGAATTGTGAAGTGAAGTGAATGCCGCCGCCGCGTAAAAGCGGCCCGAAGTCGTCGTCGATGAACGACGTGTCGATAGATGGCGGTACGATGCAAGTGGACGAGGCCTTGGGGTCCTCTGTGCCTACTGCTCAATTGCCCGCGGTGCCAGCCCAAAACAAGAGGAGAGCGTTTGCATCTGATGCTGGAGGTGTTGTATCGGAGCCTAACACCACCGACGCAGATTCCAATTTCGACGTCCGCTCCACTACGTCCAAATCGGTAAGAGGGAGGCTGACGAAAGCAAGCGTAAATCCGGTGAGTACCCAAATTTTGTGGTTAGACGAGGTTCTGGGGGAGTTGGCCAGTATATATGCGGATCTGTCCAGTGCCGTGATTGTCGACACTAACCCTGCAGAGGTAGCCCAGAAGGCGATGGTGGTACCGAAGCGCTACGAAACGCTGGTTGTCGCGCTGGTGGATAAGACGGCTCGGCTGGAGGAGCGTCTCAAAACCAGCCGCGATGTCGCGAAAATGCCCCCCCCCCGTAACCAGACTTGCTGCCCCCGTTTATGCTGCTCCTGTTTTCTCTGCCCCCATTTCCGCTGCCCAGCTGCAATCTGCCGTAAATGCTGCATCTGTCCCTTTCCCGTCGCTGCCAAAGCCGAAACCGCTTGAGACCTGGTCTGTCGTAGTCCGCGAAAAGGATGGAAAGCTGTCGTCAAGAGAAGTTGTGGACAAGGTCATGAGTGAGGTGGCACCAACGCTTGGTGTTCGCGTGCACGAAATGAAGCCGATCCTTGGTTAGGGTCTGAAGCCTGTGGTGGTGCGATCATTCGCATCCCATCTGCTGCAGCGAAAGGACAAAAATAGCTGCCAGCACGAAGTTTGAGGAGAATGGCCTACTGTTCAGTAAAAACAAGATGCATGCAGATAGATTCCTGGTGCAGAATATGGATGCAACGATTTCGCCGGACGAATTCATGAAAGATCTCCACGAGCGCAACTTTGAGTACGTGCTGAATTGGTCGCTTGACGAATTCAGAAAGAATGTGCAGCTGGTCAGTAGGCCATGGTCGCCTAAAGATGGTGATAGGCTGAACGTAGTTCTGGAAGTAAGTGCAGCCGCTGCCAGGGTACTGCTGGAGTTTAAAGGGTGCTACATTAAGTGGTTTGCTTTCCCTACGAGGTCGACGAGAGATGGGGTGCTATCGGTACATCAGTTTTGACCACCGCCTTGCGGAATGCCGTATGAAGGAAGCAACATGCCGTAATAGGCATGCGCTTATTTTACGATTTTCTGATTTTCGTTCATGCCGCCCCCTGAAATAATTCTAATGGTCATAAAAACAAATACTATGAAGTTTCACGGCCATCGGATAACGATAACCCGGCCGGCAAGAGAAGTCAAGGTCAAGTTGAGGTTTCAGGCAAAACATAATGAAAATTTTTTTTAAACATATTTAAATTAGTCAAAGCATAACTTTATCTTATACCAAATTGAAATACCTTCCCAACAAGCTATAATTGTTTAAAATCGGGTAATAAATACGAATTCTATGAATTTTTCTTTTATCGACATTAGCAAAATTGCCGCAAAATGCTATTCTACTGAAACCTCAACTTGACCTTGTCCTCTCTTGCGGGCCGGGTTATCGTTATCCGATCGCCGTGAAACTTCATAGTATTTGTTTTTATAACCATTAGAAGGATTTCAGGGGGCGGCATGAACGAAAATCAGAAAATCGTAAGATAAGCGCATGCCTAATGCAGCAGCATATATATATTGCTCTACCACATTCTGTGATCGTAATTGGAAGTTGAAATTAAGTACACATATATTTGAGGACCCAAGCTTTTCAAAAAAGCGATGGGCGCAAAAATGCCCTAAGTCGACTTAGGGCGTTAATGCACGCAACGCCTCAATTATAACCTTGCGAGAGCAAGAATCTCACTAGCAGTGGACAAATAATCCACAACAGTGGGATATTAATTGTGAATTGTGGAAGATAGCATGTCTCAAAACCAAATTTGAGAGTGCATTCAACATAATAAACAATTAAGAAAATATTTCCAATGAACACAGCTGATAGCAACAAGTGTACTTACATAAATAACAACAACAACAGTGTTATTTATGTGAGGATCTTTGACGAGGTAGATCGTTCCGTAGTGTGGCCTAAGTGGTAGAGGCCAGCTGCACTCTTTCATTAGAATGCAGAAGGCTGCAGGTTCGATTCTAGTAAGAAGCAAAGATTAACTAAAATAGGTCTGATGAGGCTATGTACATGTATATATATGCAAATATATATATGTGTATGTGGTAATAGCCGAAACATATGTCACCAATTTCCAAGTTAATGTTTGTAGCGTCGGTTGTTGTTCATTGCAAATTTGACTGTACAAGTTCGTATTAATGGAATATTCAAAAATAGCAGCCTTAAAAAGCAAAATTAAAAATCATTTTAATTTGTGAAAAATCATTTAAACATATGCTAGTTCATAAAAATAGACTTAAATTAGCTTAAGTACAAAAAAAACTAGTAAGGGTGTAAAATTTGGCCTGGCCAAACATTAAATACCCTACCCTGCAGTATTTTTAAAATTTTGCTCATATGGGAGGTGCTACGCCCTCTTGTTCGAGTTCACCCAGTTTTTGTTCAGAGCTTGCATTTATAGGTTTAAATGTCTGTGTGAAAAATGTTTTCAGCATAGTGTTTTGAAGCTTTTGCTTATATAGGAGGTGCCACGCCCTCTTGTCCGAGTTTCTCTAGTTTTAGCTTAGAGCGTGCATTTATAGTCTTTAGTATTTGAGTGAAATTTGTTTGGATTATCTCAAAAAACTCTTTCCGTATGGCATTTTGAAACTTTTGCTCATATGGGAGGTGCTACGCCCCCTTGTCCGATTTCACCCAATTTTTGTTGAGAGCTTTCATTTATAGTTCTTATTGTCTGAGTTAAATTTGGTTCGAATATCTCAAAAATCGCTTTCAGTATAGCGTTTTGAAGCTTTTGCTTATATGGGAGGTGCCACGCCCCCTTGTCCGATTTCACCCAATTTTTGTTGAGAGCTTTCATTTATAGTTCTTAGTGTCTAAGTTAAATTTGGTTCGAATATCTCAAAAATCGCTTTCAGTATAGCGTTTTGAAGCTTTTGCTTGTATGGGAGGTGCCACGCCCTTTTGTCCGAGTTCACTCAGTTTTTTCTCAGAGCTTGCGCTTACAATTTCTAGTATTTATGTGTATTTTGGTCGCATTGTCGTGAAAAATACTCCAAAAATTGCATTTTGAATATATTTTTTGTATGGGCGGTAGGCGTGTCGGTTAACCGATTTTGCTCATTTTCAATCCCCCGAGCTATCTTTGATGACGGAGGCAGGGTACCAAATTTCATTGAATTATCTTGCTTAGTTTTCCCAAAAAGTGTATTTCCACACACATCACCCAGCCAGCCAGCCACCCAGCCAGTCAGCCAGCCAGCCAGCCAGCCAGCCAGCCAGCCAGCCAGCCAGCCAGCCAGCCAGCCAGACAGACGGACATGGCTATATCGACTCAGGAGGTGACGCTGATCAAGAATATATATACTTTTCTATACCTGCCACGCCTCCTTCTCTGCGTTACAAACGGAAGGACAAAGTGAATATACCCTGGGTGTAGGGTATAAAAAAGAAAGGTAAATACAAAACTAGTAAGGGTGTAAATTTTGGCCTGGCCAAAAAATAAATACCCTACACTGCAGTATTTTGAAAAGTTTGCTTATATGGGAGGTGCCACGCCCTCTTGTCCGAGTACACCCAGTTTTTGTTCAGAGCTTGCATTTATAGTTTTTAGTGTCAGAGTGAAATTTAATTGGATTATCTCAAAAAACTCTCAGTATAGCATTTTGAATCTTTTGCTTATATGGGAGGTGCCACGCCCCCTTGTCTGATTTCACCCAGTTTTTGCTGAGAGCTTTCATTTATAATTCTTAGTGTCTGAGTCAAAGTTGGTTCGAATATCTCAAAAAACGCTTTTAGTATAGCGTTTTGAAGCTTTTGCTTATATGGGAGGTGCCACGCCCTCTTGTCCGAATTCGCTCAGTTTTTTATCAGAGCTTGCGCTTACAATTCGTAGTACTTATATGTATTGTGGTTGCATTGTCGTGAAAAATACTCCTAAAATTGCATTTTGAATATAATTTTTGTATGGGCGGTAGGCGTGTCCGTTGACCGATTTTGCTCATTTTCAATCCCCCGAGCTAACTTTGATGACGGAGGCAGTGTACCAAATTTCATTGAATTATCTTGCTATGTTTTCCCAAAAAGTGTATTTCAACACACAGCCAGCCAGCCACCCAGCCAGCCAGCCAGCCAGCCAGCCAGCCAGCCAGCCACCCAGCCAGCCAGCCACCCAGCCAGCCAGCCAGCCAGACAGACGGACATGGCTATATCGACTCAGGAGGTGACGCTGATCAAGAATATATATACTTTTCTATACCTGCCACGCCTCCTTCTCTGCGTTGCAAACGGAAGGACAAAGTGAATATACCCTGGGTGAAGGGTATAATAAAATAATTTTATGGTTCATGCGCATGACCACAAAATATATATAGTTAATATTATACCCTACACCCAGGGTATATTCACTTGTCCTTCCGTTTGTAACGCAGAGAAGGAGGCGTGGCAGGTATAGAAAAAGTATATATATTCTTGATCAGCGTCACCTCCTGAGTCGATATAGCCATGTCCGTCTGTCTGGCTGGCTGGCTGGCTGGCTGGCTGGCTGGCTGGGTGGCTGGGTGGCTGGCTGTGTGTTGAAATACACTTTTTTGAAAACTAAGGCAAGATAATTCAATGAAATTTGGTACACTGCCTCCGTCGCTAAAGTTAGCTCGGGGGATTGAAAATGAGCAAAATCGGTCAACGGACACGCCTACCGCCCATACAAAAATTAATTCAAAATGCAATTTTAGGAGTATTTTTTCACGACAATGCAACCACAATACATTGTAAGTACTACGAATTGTAAGCGCAAGCTCTGATAAAAAACTGAGCGAATTCGGACAAGAGGGCGTGGCACCTCCCATATAAGCAAAAAGCTTCAAAACGCTATACTAAAAGCGTTTTTTGAGATATTCGAACCAACTTTGACTCAGACACTAAAAATTATAAATGAAAGCTCTCAGAAAAAATTGGTTTGAAATCGTACAAGGGGGCGTGGCACCTCCCATATAAGCAAAAGTTTCAAAATGCTATACTGAAAAAGTTTATTGAGATAATCCAACTTAATTTCACTCTGACACTAAAAACTATAATGCAAGCTCTGAACAAAAACTGGGTGTACTCGGACAAGAGGGCGTGGCACCT
>CATOTO010000195.1:0-19136 GCA_951812925.1 Calliopum simillimum | reverse complement strand
ATCAGTACCGAGACGTCCTCCGGATCGTCCGACTGCGAGAACATCGAGCACGAGTGGAGATCGGGCGGAACGAGGGCAGAAGAGTCAAGATCGATTGCCGGCTTAATAGCTGCTTGAACATCTCTTGACCCAACCCGCCCCTCGTGTCCAGGATGCGGGGGCAGATCCAACCCGGAGAGATATTGATCCAGCTTATGAGCGAGCCCTTGTGTGTCATTCTGCTCTTAGTACCAGTGATCTCTGCTTGACGAGGGCTGTCTGATACATACTAGATGGTCTTTCTCCCAGTCACTCTTCCCCGTCGCAAACACGACGACCCGCCCCTCGGGCGGGGGATGGCCCGATCCCATCAACTCGCTCTCCCAGTCCTGCTCGAATCCCGAAGGCAGGACAGCCATGTCACCATACTCGTCCACCACATACTGCTCGTACGTCTTGCCGTCCCATGCAGCGCCGGCGTTAAGCTTGCCTGTGTATCCCTTCTGCTTCGCCGAGTCGTCAGAGGGGCAAGGAAGATCGCAGGCCGCGCAATCCGAGTGATCGACCGGCACGTGTGCTTCTTCCAGATCCTGCGCGATTGATGCGTATGTTCGCACCCGGGCCGGATGCCGGTGAGACGCAAGCAACGGGGATGTCGGGGTGGGAGCAATGGACGCGACGGACGTTGAGAGCTTTTGGAACATTCCGAAGGGCGTCGGTCGCGCTGTTGCTGAAGCTATGAACGGCGAGCCTGCGGAGAGCTTTCACACCCGGTGTGTGGTCTGTGACAGAGTTGTTGATTCTTTGGAGGTTGTTCGAGAGATGCTTGGCCATCTTATACCTAAACCTTCGTCATGACATGCTCGCCTGATCTGCCAATCATAATTGGCTTATTACCGTGCCAAGAGATCGTTGATGAGCTCCTCGCCTTGATACGCACGTTCGTGAGTTTAGGCGGATCCGGAGATGTGGTACAACTTGGCCAAGTCAGGCACCATCTAGCACGGATGAGTCCTTCGACTGTCCATTCATGTTCGGCGGAAATTGGCGCGCAAAAGTGAGAAGTCGAGATCGCGATTGTGAAGTGTGTAGTGTCGGAGATCTCAGGTACGCTGGGATGATCGAAGAAACTCTATCCTGGTCGCCCATCACGTAGTTCCCATGTTACCGTTCCTGCACCACCGGCTCAGTAGTGTGCATCCAAGTGCTGGACGATGCATGTCTATGTAGTGCGCTAGGATGGTCACGGAGCTACCAGCCCATGAAACCTTTCCCAGAGTCATCCCCTTCTCTGGCCACTCCCGCCGCGCTCCTCAACAGGCCGGGTACAATCCTGCCCTTCAATATCGTCTCCTCCACCACACGAGGGACCTCCTGCGGCGAGACTCGCCCGTAGCTGAGATAGGCTCCACTCGGGAAGACAATCTGAGATGAGCTTCAATTCTGCGCCGTGCAAACGGGGCTTCACTCACGAGCATGACACCAGCGTATCGGTGTCCACCCAGATGATTGATGTTGAAAATTCCAACCTGACCACCTTCGCCGCCGTGCACACCGTCAATTGCGCTTCGCTGCCTCTCAGCTTCCGCTTCCCTCTCCTGCGTCGTGCCACCCGTCGTCTCCAGAGGCTTCCCGTCAAGATTGATCAGCGACTCGCCGGTCTCGTCGATCGAGATGTCGTATTTTTCCAGGCACGATATGAGAGCGGATCGCAGCAAGGGTGCCGCAATGTGACAGCGCTTATCTCGTCGTTTGTGCGAGCCTGCAATCAGCCATGCCATTCACAACCCGCACTGTGTGTGCCTCACAGAGCAAAACGATAGCCCGGTATGGTAAGATCCAGCTGCGCAACCGGCCGACACCGTCCGCAGCATCACCGTCCAAGTGCGTCCCCTGCCCGACCGACCCCCGCCTTCAACACATTCTCATACAGACACTTCGCGCCATCATGGGAGTTCTCCACTTCATGCACGACCTTCCAGTCCGGGAATACCAGAACCGTCTGATCCTCGGGGTCATCCGACTGCGAGATCAAAGAAGAAGAGTAAAGGCTTGGGGCAGGTAGACTCGAGCTCGAGATGTCGGTGGTGGGCTTCACAAATGCCTGAACGCCCTTGGCGTCTTTGTCGGCGGTCGGCTCGGGAGTCTTGAGACTACCGATGTGTTTATGGAGTTTGTAAGCCAAACCGCCTTTTTCGTCCTGCTTATCAGATAAGAAAGCCAAGGATGCGAGATGTTGACATACGGTGTGATCGCGCTCCCAATCGCTCTTCCCGGTCGAGATGACTACGACTCATACCCCTAGGTGGCCCTCCTGAGCCGGGCAGATCGGTGTCCCAGTCCTGTTCGAAGCCCGAGGGGTATGCGCCGAGGTCACCGTATTTGTCGGCGACGTATTCCTCGTAGTCCTTTCCGTCCCACGCACCGCCGGCAACAATCTGGCCAGAGTATCCGTTCGAGCCAGGTTTGAGGGGACACGGCTGGTCGCATGCTGCGCAGTCGGAGTGGTCCACTGGGACATTCGCTTCGGCGAGGTCTTGCGCGAGCGACGAGTAAGCCTTGGCTCGCGCCTCGCCCCGGTGCGACGGGAGCGGTTTTGGGTCGGGCGTACCCGCGACGGAGCTGATTGCGGAGGAGAGCTTCTTGAACATGCTTGTGGGAGGGCAATAGGAGTGTTCAAGGGGAAGAGATAGATTCAGCAGATGTTTAGTATGAGAAGAGAGAGTTGGATAAGCCCATGAGGACGATTTCTATTCTGAAAGCCGCAGCTGAACTCCGCAAGAAAGACACACACCATCGGGCATCATGCCTGTTCCCTCGGCCATCTCCTGCGAGTACTCGCAGTCCCCAATAGGCGATCCAGCCGAAGTAAGCTCACAGGCGCGCCAGATTTGATCCCGCTCGCTGTGCCGGCTAGGTGGAGGCATGCACGCTCGCCTGCACGCGTCGTGCTTTTCCACACAGGTGACTGGACTTTCATTTGAGCATGACGCTACTACTACTACCTATACACATCATGCTCTCGCACTCCCCCACACATACGTAGCATAACGTCTCAAGCTGTGATCTCGTACATTGTCGACTCTGAAGCCGACATTGCACGAGCGCTGTGGACAGCAAAATGGCTGGACCCGACGACGGAGACGAGTTCGACGACGACTTGTTCTCCAACTTCGACGCTGACGCCCTGCAGCAGATCGACTCGGTCATTAGCGCATCACAAGCGCCTAAGCGCCAGCATCAGCCCTCTCCGCCTCACCTGCCACAACGGAAGCCGAAAGTTGTCTCTTCGACGCATCATGTGCTTGCGCGTCCAGCAAACCGACCTTCTCAGGCGAGCAATTCCCGCCCAAGTACGCCTCAAGCCGGACCGTCTCGCCCAGTGATACCTCATGGGCAGTCGGGCTGCGCCGCGAGACCCTGGTCCTCTGAATACTGAACCTCGAACCGGTAAGGGTGGCTTCGGTTGGAGCACGGAGGCAAGAGACAAGAAGACGCGGAGCGGGTACATCGCTCAGGTGGACGACCGGCAGCAGTACTGGGGTACCGGAGAGGCGCTCAAACATCACCAACGGGAGGCCACGCGGCCAGAAAGTGGTAGAGGCAGACGAGGACGAGGACGAGCCGCCGATGGTGGAGATGAATCCGAATGGGACGTATCGACATGTACCCACGCCGGACGTTGTCCGACAAGCATGCGAAGCCAAGTATCGCCCTCCCGGCAACCAGGAGGCAAGAGGACGCGGCAAGCCTGGCGGCTGGGGCCGAGGCAAGGCGGAGGGCTATGATGGCGGCCATGCAGCTCGATAGTCCCGCGGATAGAGCGGCTGGACCAGCTGCAGCAGGTCCCAGGACCTAGCACTGTCCGCCAGATGACCAAAGCCACTTCTGGTCCGGTCCAACAACTTCAACAACAGCACAACTCTTCCCAGCGATTTCCGAGCCCGAATGGCAGAACTTTGTCGCGTTCGATCTCTGCGGGACATCATCCCATGTCGAAAACCCATACACTACTCCTCGAGAGCAATGAGCCCTCAGCCTTGCAACCATCCCGGCCGAGTCATCCCAGGCAACTCCTCCCGCTTCGCAGGGTTCTCTCGCGCGCAAGGCGGCACTCGAGGCGGACAGTATACAGCTGGGCGAAGGAGGCGTTGGAGAAAGAGCTCGCGACGGTAAAGCGGGAGCTGGATGAGGAGAGGCGTAGAGCAGAGGAGAGAGAGAAGAAGGAGAATGATGCTGCGATGAGGGATGATTTTGGGTGAGCGGGGACCTCTGGATGAAGATGGAGTGGACTGGAAGAAGAAGTACGAGGAGGAGAGAAACAAGGTGTTCACATCCGAGGGCGCTGCGAGCTCCGTCCGCCGGAGAATGCAGACTGTGAGTTCGGCCGGATAGCCCTTCGGGATCAATGTGCTCATGCGCAGATGGAGCAGGAGCACAAAGCGAGATTGGAGAAGCTGCAGGCGGCAATGGATGACATGGCGCCTCAAGGCCAAGGAGAAAGAACGAGATACGGCGAGACAGTTAGAGAATGTCAAGACGCAGGCAGTCTTCTCAGTATGTTGATTCGGCTGTCCTCGGCTGCGCCTTGGCTGACACCAGAATCACGCCGTTCTCAGCTCAGCAATCAAGCGACGGCATGATACGGGTAGTCAGCGACCGCCGGGGAGTCCCAGCAAATTTGTATCCCCTCGGGGCAAGGCTATGGAAGAGTCTTTCCTGCAGCGGACAGCGGGGAAGAGCAAAGGTGCGTTGTGCCGAATTTCCCAATGTTCCTGCATCGCCGCTCACTCTCAGGCCGGGCGATGCTGCCTCCGCCTGAACCGATCATCATCCCTCAGCCGAAGTTCACGGCCTTCAATAATGCGTTCAATGCCTCACCCAGGGTTACAAGGGTGAAACGACAGCGCACAGAATCGGTAGCGCCTCGAGGAAGTCCGTCACCTTCACCATCGAGGCGATCACCACAAGACTCGCCCTCGCGCAGACTACGCGTTGATGAGCGGCCAGACCCTCAGAGCCCTTCTCCCGCCCCTGCTGCTGATCTTGCCGCTGGTGACGACTTCGATATGGGCGATGGGAATGAGATGACGGGAGTTACGTTGGACGAAGTACCGCAAATTGCTGCTGTTGATGAGCGGTCTGAAGTCAGTCCAGACACCAATTGCCGGTCGGTATAGACGCTTATGAGCAGCTTTTGTCGCACATTTTTAATTATTGTCTCCTCTCAAAATTCCAGACAAGTTTCGACCAAGCGACCAGGTGGCAGCCCGTCTTGTACCGTATACTCAACTACCGTCCCTCCCCGGCCGTTGACAGAGTTGGCGAGTACGGTCGGTACTGTGCCGAGCTGCTGCAAGCTTGCGGTGACGGTTCCATTCCATTTCACAGGCTGGTAGAGATTCTCGCGCGGTGTCTAGCGGGATGTCTGCGAGTCGTCACGCCAACGCTGGAACCGTCAGATTGCCCAGATTTCCATCTTGAAGAGGTTGGTATCTCCTCGTCTCGGTCCTCCGTCTCAGTCCTCGGATATGCTGACAGGCAGGTCGTGGTGTCTACCGATATTCTCTCGCTCTGCGCGCGGATGACTTGGCTTTTCCGCGGCGTCATGGCGAATGGTCTGTTCGAAGCGGAGATGGAAAACTGCCTCAAGATGCTCGTCGAGCGCATCTATGCACCCGAGTCCGCCCGTACAATGTTACAGGAGCGGTACAATGCGGAAATCAAAGCATATATTACAGCACGGCGTGCGCTGCCACCGTCGTCACTCCCGGACATACCGCCGAATGGGACACAACGACCTCAGCATAACCAAATGCGGGCTGCTCAAGTGATCAAGCCGCAGCAGGCGGCTCCAGAAATCCAGCCTGACGACTCGTGGAAATCGTGGTTCAAAGAGCTGGCTTTTGCTGCGGCAGACATGGCGCAGGCCTGGTGTTGGTTCTGTGCGGACTGGTGAGTTGGGGCGAGCTCCATTTGGGTCCACGCTTAAGCTCAGGACTGGTGACAGCCTTGTGTCAATCGCACTGGGTCTCACAGCACCTCATCTGCCCCTGGACATCGTCCTCCGAGGTATGGGTACCGTGTGGGCAGCAGCAACGTGTGAGTCTTGCTACAAGCGGCAGGTATAACCCAAGCTAATCAGCAGTCCGGGGGCAACTTCCGGTATCTCATGATGCCGAGCGCGACCGGGCCTAGCGCTGGCGGCGATCCCACCTTGGAGAGGCTGAGCCGATATCTCATTTCGCCGCCACCTGGACCAAAAAACTCGGTGCGCAATGATGGTCGCAAAGTGTAAGGAACAAGGCTGACTGGCAGGTGCATCAGCTCACGATGCTCATTCTGCGATCCCTTACTATGATGTCCATCGCGGAGGCCACCTCTATCCTCCTTGTCGGGCAACAGTCTTTGGTCGTGCCTGCGCTCGTCAGCGTCCTGCGACGGTCAGCCGTTAAGATCTGGGGCGTCTGTGCGGAGGATGTGGATGGAAAAGAGTGAGTGCATACCGGGGAGCAACCGCAAAACAGGCCGTGCTGACCGATAGTACGATGGAGATCACGTCGCATGCGTTGTACCTCTTCCACCACCTCCTCTTCCCGCGGTATACCAACGCCACGCTCACGCCGCCCCGACAATCGGACGACCTGACTTCGTACAACCATGACGGACCCGATTTCATCGTCCCTGCCTTGCCGCAGGCGAGCCAAGCGCGACTGCCCGATGACGACACCAACGCCCGGCCGCAAGGCATCAACCTCGTCGATGTGGTCACGCTGCACGGGGCCAAGCGCGAGTTTGTGGGCCTAGGACACGAGTTTATCGCGACGATGGGGACCATTGCGTTTGCCCAGCCCGTAGATGAGTCGCACGGGCTCGATGATGGAGAGATGAACAGTATTCAAGGTGAGTCGGGATTGTTCCGCGCTTTGCGGCTCTGCAAGCACGTCAGGCTGATGGAAGATATGGCAACGGCGGTTTTGGGCGAGCTGATCAATGGGTACGAGGAAGACGCAATTTACGAGCTTTACGACGATGTGGACGACGCCGAGGCGGACGAAGAGGCCGCAGATGACGAAGCGGCGCTGCAGGACGTTATTGTCATCCAGGACGACAGTGATTAACCAGGCTCCATAACCGGGCTCCATGCCTCCTACAAAGGACTTGTACTGGTAGTTTAGCCGCAGATGCGCATCCATGCTTGCTTGACAACCACTGGCTTGCGGGCGAGCCGGCACAATGGTAACGAGTTGACACGACGATACGCCAGCACCGCAGGACTCAAACATGCGTTGCATGAGGTAATGTTGACTGCTTCTTCTTCTGCTTCTTCTTTCTCTTCTTCTCTCGCATGTACATAACAACTGCTAAACTCCTCCTGCACGGCACTGCGCCTCGCGCCTGCTATCCCAGGCCTTCATCCCTCATCCCGCTCGGTCGCGCCGCTCAACGCCCAGAAAGCGCTTCAAGTAAATGTAGTATACAAGTTGTATTCCTCTGTATCGATGTCGAGTCGGAGGGGTGGTTGTGCTCGCTCGCAATCGTACTGGAATGGAAAACCACGAGGGTGCCCGGTATGTCGGGCGGAGTCGATAGTAGTAGTGTTGACTGATAATTTACAACGTCGGAAAGCGTTCTCATCCTCTCTTGCCCCCCGTCTGTCCCGTTGCGAGCACCGGCCGTTGTCACGATGCTGCGTTGTGGCAGCGCTCGAGCGGTTTCGTCCAGCGGGTCCACCAGTCGCTAAGTCGGTGACGACGGCGGCGAACTTCCGTACACCCGTCCACAGACCACACAAGCCCACTAAGCCCTCTGTGGTTGTTGGTTCTGCGCGGCCGTTACAGCGCCAAGCCTCGCCGCGGCATGCGCAGGAAGTTTGAGCTGCATCGCCGCATTGGGCATCTGCGGGCTTTGGAATCCCGCTTGCCCAGGCTGCATTCCCACGGGGGGCGTCCCGTTCTGCGCCTGTTGCTGTTGCTGCTGTTGCTGCGCCGCCTGTTGCTGCAATTGTTGTTGTTGCTGTTTCGCCGCCGTGATGATCATCGCCCGGTTCCGGGCATCGATGAACCCCTGAATATTCGTACCGTAGCCCGCCTGATTAGCCAGTCGTGCCAGCTCCTCGGTAGGCTCCTCCTGTCCTGCTGCGCCGTTGGCCTGTACCTGCTGCGCGTGCATCTGGCGGATGCGCTGCTGGATGGCCGGGTCGAGATTGGCGAGGTTGGCGCCTTGTTGCGGAATGAATGGCTTCTGTTGGCCTTGAACGGGGATGGGCACGCCGCTGACCATTTGAGGAGATTGCTGAACGTGCATTGCGTTCGTCGGAGAAATGCTTGGTCGACCTTGAGGCGGGGGCATATTGCCGTTGGCGACGTTCCCGTTCTGAGCGGAAGGCGGTCGCTTCATGGGCGGTCGACCACCGGCAGGAGGAGGCATTCCGTTGACAGCAGGTGCGCCGGCTGCAGGTGTCGCGGCTCCATTGGGCGCTGCGCCGTTTTGTTGGGCAGCGAGTGCGGCGTTGTGCTGTTGTTGCGCCATCGCCTGTTGTTGCGCCATCATCTGGTACCGTTGGAACTGCTCAATCTGCTGCTGCTGCATCATCTGCTGTTGCTGCATCTGCGCGACGATCTGCGGGTTGGGCGGAACGATGGTGGGGCGGTTGAAGATGGGCGTCGGCGGCATCTCCTCTGGTGCGTCGAGGATTTGTCGCGCGGAGATGAGTCCACCGAGATCAGGGCGAAGTTTGTCGACATCCTCATCCTGGAGCAGCGTGATGCGGTGACGCATATACCTGGCATCAGGCGGAGGTCTATCAACGCGAAATTCGCGACTCACTTCAGGTCAAGATCGTCGATGATGACTCGATCTTCATCTGCCGAGACACCCATACCCACACCAAGCGCTCCACCCTTGTCCGTGTCGTATCGGCACATCTCGTTAAGCCGTCGCCTCTTCGCCTCTTGCCGCTCGTCCACTCCATCGTCTTCAATGTCGTCGATAGATTTGGGTCGAGGTCTGGACGGCTTCGTCATTGCATTGTCCGGGAACAGCCAGTCTGGCACCTCCGATGCCGACTTTGGTGTCGCGCCGCGATGAGTCGCCCAGGTGGGCAACCGCCTGTCCAGCCGCACAGCCCCGCCTCTGCCTCGCCGCAACCGGAAGGCAAGAGGCCGGAGCGGTGTTTCGTCCTCGTCCTCGTGGGAGAGGCGCAAGTGCGCCTGAGCCAAGTATGGATCGAGGGTCGTGACAGGTCGGTAAGCGTGGGCGGCATGTGAAGCGGGTAAGGGCTGATACGAATGCTGTATGTTTAGCATCACACCCGAGAGCGACCACGTCGGCTCCCTGAACTCACGTCTGTCGCATCGTCCCACTCTGCGTCCGCCGCCTTGCGCCTCAATAACGCGTCCTCCAGCTTCTTCTTCAGCGCCATCTGCCTCTCTTTCAAGACCTCCAGCGAATGCGCCTTTGATCCCGAACCCATACCCAGCCCCTTCTCCACATTGCGCGTAGCTTCCATCGCGCGGCTGTCCCTCCGCTCCTTGTCCTCCTTCGTCCCATCTGGATGCTTCCGCCGTATCGAAGGTATGTTGTCCCGCTGGGCGGATAAAGGATCTCGTCCGGCCAGCATCGAAGCATTGACCACTCCCGCGGCAGCCATTTGCGACTCCCGCGTCTGCTTGCCCGTGATGAGCTCCTCCTCGTCCCGAGTAATGCCCAATGACGGCCAGCGTCGTTTCGTCTCGAACAACTTCCATTTCGCCTCCCAGACCTCCTTCTCCGCCTTGTACAGCGCCAGCTTCTCCGTCTCGCGACGAAGCACCATTTGACTGAGCAGGTGTGCTTGTCGCATTTCGACTTGAAGCCGCTGCATCCGCTCGATGGAAATGTTGTCGGTACGACGAGTTTTGCGTGTCGCTCGGATGTCTCGCCGTCGGAAACACACGTACGGGTCACCGTCGTTGGTCTCGTCGTAATTGAGCGAAGGCATAATGGTCTTGCCCTTTCGCTCAACGCGGCGTTCCTTCCAATGCGAGTAGACGCGTTGCGCCATGCGAACGAGATCCTTGTGCGCGGGCAGCGAGCGGGGCACTTCGAAGTTGGGCAGGAACGAGGGCGAAATGGGCGAAGCGAAAAGATGTTCGACGGAGCTGAACTCTGGCAGCAAGGACAGGTTCTATTGTTAGCTCGATCTACCAAGTACCTGCTCGATGCCTGGACTCACAGTGTGAAGCATCGGCACGTTGTCCTCGGCGTTCTTCTCCAGTACACCCATGATGAACTCGAAGAAGTCCTCCGATATGTTGATTGGCGACAACACCTTGTCCTCCTTCTCCCGCTCCTTGCCCTTCTCCCTCTTAGGTCGACCAAGCGAAGGTGGAGGCGGCATCGCATTGTCGGCTTTGCTGTCCTTCAGTGGGCTCTGCGACGTCTCCCCGCTGCCGCCCTCGGCTTTCGCATTGAAAGCCGTCAACCACTCCTCGTCCCGGTCGTCCATGCAGTACCCCAGCCCTCCCAGCCCACCCGACGCTTCCTCGACAGTATCGCTGAAGCGAATGAATCCATGGGGCTCGTGGTAGATGTTCGCCTTGTACAGGGTCGCATATGCCGCCTCTTGAATCACGCCAGTAGCGTCTGGTGTCGGGATGTGGTAGTTGAGCGCCGCGCCCGGACCGTTTGTCGTAGCTACTGCTGGCTCCGACTTGGGGGTGCGCGTGGAAGGGGTCGGCGAGTCCGCCTTGGCCGGCCGCGAGTGCAGAAGCGATGCGGAAGACAAGGCAGCTTGGAGATGGTGTTCCTGTTAATGTCAGCGGACGATCCGACCACGGGCCTAGTCCTCGACGTGGACAACAACAAATGCGACACCATTCGAATTGCCCAAAGAGGTAAGTTTGCCTTCAACGCCCTTCCCTCCCTCACGTCCATGCATAGACATGCATCCAGCCCCCGCGGCGTCCATCCCACCTCGCGCGCGCAGGCTCCAGCTTCGAACGGCCCAGACGCAGTAGTGAAATGTTCGGGGAGAAGGCGAGAAAAACGCCGATCGGATCAATCAACCTTGAATCCGCGTCGCGCGCCCCGCCCGGCCGGCGACCTCCTCGAGCCCTTTCCCACGCCCCCCCTCCCACTTTGACAGCCTGTAGCTCCCCAACGGCCTCCTAAACCACCCTCGCATGCATAGAGAAACAGAAAGCCAGCATGCAACTCACCAGTAGTTCACCGCTTTCGACTCCCTTGGCGCCGACATGTTGGTTCTTTGTCGCTTCTCCGTTTCCACCCGATCCGTCGTCCCAAACGATGACCTCTGCATCCTGTAAATCGGCTTCTTTTGTCCCGCGAACAACGAGTAAACGTGTCTTGTTGGTGACTCTTCCTGCACGCCGCGAGGAGGTCACCAAGCGAGAGGAGACCATGCTCTGGCGAGGGGAACAGGGGCTCGAGAGCCCGTGTTGTAGGAGACTCTGGCCTTGTTTAGTCGGCCGAGGTCACTCCTTTGTCGAGGTGGTGTGCGGTGAGCCTGCAGTGCTGACAAGCGCTTTGTTTGCGCGCGTCAGCAGCGGGGTGGGGTGGCGACAGACTCGCCATCCAGCTTGGAAACGATCCCTGAGCCCAAAGCATTGAGACAAAATTTGCGGATATCCGCGGCGTTTTCAACGTGGCACTCTGGCTCCTCTTCCTCCTCTTACCTGCGCGTGCCACACCATTCTGGCTTGTGGCTCATCATCAGCAGCAAATGGAAGCTATGGACGAGATCTCGAGCAACAAGAAGACTACAAGGTGGGCTGGCATATGCAAAGTGATGATATACCTGGCATCAGCATGCAAACCTCGCTTACCTCCTACAGTCCACCCCGGTGGAGACTCACTACAAGGTCTATCTGTCAGCGCGTGCCACACCATAAAATCACCGTCAACGTACGATGCGAACGAAACACGAGGCGCCTGCCTACCACTTGGTCCTCTTCTTCCAGCCTCTTCCACGTCCGTTCTTCATTCTCCTGTCCTCGAGGTCGCCGAACTTCCGCTTGGCAGTGGCGTTGATGCCCTCGTCCCGCGCAATATCCGCCACAATCTGGCCAGGTCGGTACTTGACTTCCCGTCGCAACGTTGTGTCCTGCAGATGCTTGGGCTGTTCAATGATGGTTCCAATCTATCATCAGCGAAGCCTCAAGAATATACTGATCGCACTCACCGCAAAGTTCTCGGGCACCTTGTTCAGCTTCATACCGCCCTTCATGAATCGCTTCGGATCAAGCGAGTTCGCCAGCGACAGAGCCTGGTAGTCCCGCTTCATCTGCTGCATGGCGTCGCGACGCGCAGCCGGCAACGTGGCCCAAAGCTCGGAGGTCGTAGCCTTCTTGGGTTGCTACAGTTAGCTTCATTCTAGGATCCTGGTCGGTGCAGGTGCTCACAGCTGCCTTCTCGCGCTTGCTCAGTGGACGCTCGTAGGCTCGATTATCCAGCTCAAGCTCCGGAGCACTGGCTTTGCCCTTGCCCTTGCTTGGCTTGGGCTTTGCCAGCACTAACTCAGACGCAGATGCCTTCGCCGATCCGTCTGCCGCGAAAGATATGTGAGCTCGGGGCAAGTTGGCGATTGTGATGTCAGGAATGGGCCTGTCTTCAGCTCCAAACATTCGGGACCGGATGGGCACTCACGCCGACTTCTTCTCTTCGTCAAACTGCAAGACGACTTCGCTGTCCGCGGCAGACTGCTTGTGATCCGACTGCCCCTGCTCTTTTGCGAGAGCGCTGATTCGGGCGGCTTGCAGCAGCTTCTCCAAGCGCTCATCCTCTTCGTCACTGTCGGCGTCGTCCTCGTCCTCACTGTCCGAAGTCTCGCTATCGGAATCGCTGTCCGAATCGCTGGTCGAGTCGCTGTCCGAGCCAGACGAGCCACCACCCGACGAGCTCTCGGCATCTTCGTCACGCGCAGCTTCGTCCTTGACAGCATCGGTCCGGTCCGTTCCCGAGCCTCCCAAGTCGTGCGGTATCGATGTTGACACATTCGACAGATCGCCGTCGATCGCACGTCGCCCCTTCTCCGTCCCATCATTAGATTCGATCTCGGCGTGGCTGGTCTCGCTCGCCTCCGACCGAGATTTCCGACTCTTCGTTCTCACGCCATCACTGCCTACGTTCTTGAATGGCCTCTGCACTCCTCCATCTTCATTCCCGCTCGAGATGGACGAATCCATCTCAATGGTCTCGCCGTCCAGCGTTGCCGTCGTCAATCCCGCAGAGTCGTCTTCCGCGTCATCACCCTCGTCCTCATCCGTACCATCGGTTGCCACCTCACTCCTCGCCTTCTCAATCTTCTCGCGTGATTGCAGTAGTTTCAGATGTCGCTCGTCCCTCGCCGAAACAGCCTTCCGCGAGCTCTCGGGGGTGCGTAAGCGGCTGGTCGTGGGTGTAGCCATCAATTTTTCCGCCTCGATCCGAGCGAGCTCATCCGCGGTCAAGTGATGGTGGGCATCTCCATGCGGGATAGACGTGGACGATGAGGAAAGTCGTGGAGTAGACGTGGCCCGGGTAGACCTCGTCGGGCGGGCGGAGGAGGGGGAGCTGCTGGAGGCGGTGGGGTCGGCGGACGGGGTGCGAAGGGGAGTAGAAGAAGAGCTGCCGGCGAGAGATCTGCGGGGCATCGCGGCGATTAGGCTCGCGTGGGCTACTCTGCTGGGGTGGCTCGACAGCAAAGAGAATAATTAATGGTATGAGGTGATCAGGAGTGTAGGAAGCACGTTTGAGCTAGCACAGGTGACCTACACCACCGGCAAAAAGATGGACGCTGTGACGCGGAGTTTGGCAGCCATCTCCGCCACCAGTGCCCGGGTGTTGTTTGTGGGGTACCCCGCAAATTACGCCTAACCCGACGAGTTTGGTGCAATCTCTCAAATGTTAATCACAAGGCCGACAGTAAACTGCTCTTGATAATCCAACCTAAAATGCCTCATGCAGACAGCAGTCTCGTCCCCGAGGACGTAGCGTCGTGAGTATGCACTCTGATTCATACCACGCCTAGCTCATGAACAGCAAAAGCGAGTTCTACGCTCACGTCTCCTCCCAGATCCTCTCCCTGCTCGAGGGCAGCCGATACTGGGTGGGCGGCCTTGCGCGTCGATGTGCAGCGCACCGCTGACGGCAGGTCTCAAACCTCGCTCAAGCATCCGCCCTACTATACCACGCCTTCGCGTCCTCTCCGCTGTATGGCCTCCTGCCAGACTCTACCACCCCGGTGATCAACTGGGTCGGTATGTGTCTGTCAGCTCTGCGGCCTCGAGCAAATACTGATCGTTGCAGGCTTCTACCACCTTCCTCTTCCTCTAGCAAAGGACACCCACCGGGCAGAATCTGACGCTGGGTCCTTTCAACGGCCGTCCAGCCTGCGTTAGCATCACCCCTCGAGCTGGCAAAGGTGTCTGCGCGGATGCCTATGTTCACGAGAAGGGCGTAGTCGTGGCAGATGTGGATAGCTATCCGGGCCACATCGGTCAGCTTGATCGTGCGCGGACTTGAAATACCAGCTTACGAGCAGCTTGCGACGGGGACACCAAGTCGGAGATCGTTATTCCACTGACCGTAAAGATCAACGGCCAGAGCCGGACCATCGGCGTGTTCGACCTCGACTCCACAGTGAACAGCACCTTCGACGAAGACGACTTGGCGGGTCTGACGCGGATCGTGGAGATCGTGGCGGAAGGTAGCGATTGGGCATGAGTGGCGTGAGGGGCGCGAGATACGCAAGCAGGCCCGGGGTCCTGTATCTCACCAGGTACGAGGAACCATTTGGTCCTCGCACATCACAGCATAACTTCATTCATACCGTCATCATGCATACACATAATCTATACAACCTTGGGATGAAGTTCGGTCGTACACCTGCCGGTACGTCATTGTCTTGGGTTCTACCTGGAAGTAGCCCGTAGAACTCTCATCCTCTCACTAGCAAGAAGGTCCCCCCGGATGTTCGCCTTGATCTTTGCCACGTCCACCACGTCGGCCTTCAAGCCGGTGTCCCGGATAGCCGCCTCGGCCTTGGCTATCTTGCCCCCGCCGTATCCCACCGATCCCTGCGCCTGTCGCATGACCCTCAGAGCGTGATTGAGGGGACCCAGCATGGCGCACGAGCAGCGAAGATTTCACCATCCCGAGGTATATCAGCGTATCGAGAAAGACGGCGTGCGCGATGCTCTTCAGTGGCTTCGAGTCAGCCAATTGCACCTTCCGCACGCGAGAACATCGGTGGAGCGTACTCACCGTGTTGACGCAGGTTGGCTCAACCGTGAGCGTCAAGAGACGATACCAGTCTGGCCAGATCCTTGACCAGAAGCTCTCGATCACTTCGTCGCCAGGCCGGGTAGCTGAGATTGCAGGCCTTCTTCCTCGTTGATCATCGATACCAGCGGAAGGAAACGAGCCTGCAGCGATCAAAACCACACGGAGGACAGCGAACACAGCAGAAAGGTTGTCGGCACCGTCTGAACCATTTTCGACGACACTCAGCAGATCCGCGCTGGCTCGCAAGCAAAGCGACGCCGCTCGGCCCATGATCGGGTACAGCCCCAGGATCGTCTTTCCTGCTTCCTTGTCCATACTGAGGTCCAGTGAGGCGAGCAGCAGAGACGCGAAAATTCCGAGTTGAATGGAAGCCGCCTCTGTGGTGATAGTCGAAAGCTGGTTGCTGAGCATGCCCGACACCGCCATCTCGCCCTTTAGCAGCAACGTCGATGCTTGTGACAGGATCAAGAGGGTGGTGCTCGGATCGCTGGCAAATCGCAGCGTCGGATGAGACCGTATGAGTAAGGCCATGCAGCCTGGGGCGGAGTCTGCCAGTACGCGCCGCTCGCCGGCGGTAGGGCTTTCGTTGAGCGCTCGAAGCGGAAATGCGTGAGATTGCAGGAACTGCAACAACGTGTCCACTGTTGCAGGGCCAACAGCCAGGCCGTGGAGAGCCGACCCGGCCAGCTCGAACAAGACCGTCCGGATGGTATCCTCGGTGCCGGCGTCCGCGGCGATGCCTACGGAAGCGTCCAACAGCCGAGCTAGCGTCTCGCGGTGCACCATGAACCTCGAGAGGGCAAGATGAAGCAATGTCGAAGTCTGATGTAAAAGCATTACGCTTGACTCCTTGGATGACAGATGTAGTAGGCTCGCGCAGCTGCAGAGGATGGGGTTCGGGTCGAACTCGTGCGAATGCCATTCGGCAACATGCTTCCCCAGCCGCGTGACGAACGCTCCGAAGTGCAGGATTGAATCCTCGCTGATTTCGTCCTCTAGCGCGCTTGCGAAGCGTTCGAAAGACAGCAGAACCTGCTCAACCGTGCCCCGGTCCCGCTTGAGCACGTCCGCCAGGTCGTGAACGGCGAGATCAACGACGGACAGCTTGACGCTCCCATCGGCACCCGCGCGCTCTGCTGCGCGAAGCATTCGCAGGGCTTTCGAGAGGTATTTGCTCTTTGGCGGTGCTGAGTGTGCCGCATCATTCTTGAATAGCTGGACAAACAATCGTGAGCGTCCAAAGGTCTTGACTACCGTGCGCAGGAAGATCCGCGTCTGGTCGATGATGGCCGAATCGCCGTCGTCCTCGCCTTCCTTGACAAACACGTTCGCCATTATTGCGAAGATGATCCTAATGTCAGCTCGGGTTAAGATGTGCCAGGTACGGTAAGCGCTTACGGGATAGCCCTGACCAGACTGTCTTTGTCGACCCACGTGATGGCCAGCTGCAAGGTTCCAATAGCGAGCAGTCGATTCTCTCCGCTGCCCTCTTTCACTTCTTCGCGTCCGGAAGCCGCCTTACCAGTCCTCTCCACATATTCCGCCAGACTCTGCAGAGCGCCCAGCGCACCAAGCTCGACGGTCCGCGTGCTCTGCTTGAAGAAAGTCGCGTACATGATATCCAGCAAGGCCCGCTGCGTCGAAAAGTTGTATTCGTACAGATCGCTGGCGAGGTCTATGATGACTGGAACGACAAGCGCTCCCACTAGCGCGGTCTTTTTCGACCGGGAGTCGACCGCTTGGGCGCCAACGCTGATACGATGAGGCGAATCGAGTGCGGCGCGAAGTGCAGGGAGAACAAGTGTTGAGACCGGCTCGCCGGGGTATGAGGCAAGAGAGGTAAGTGTCTGTGCAACGTGGCCTTGAAACCTTTGAGCTGCAGCCCAATGGATGTTGATACCCGTCGCGAGCATGTCCAGCCCGATTGCGACGAGGTTTGCCCTGACTTGCTGTGCGTCCAGCAGGGCCGACATCGTCTGGGACTGTATATGAGCATAAGCACCGCGTAGCGGTTGATGCCACTTACGGTCGGGGCCGGACTGATCTGCGAGATGGTACCGCTCGTCTCGGCTAGCAGATCATCCATGACTCGCCATGACAATACTGCCGTCAACAGCCAGCCCTTGCTGACAGAAGCTCACTCACCCGGCCAGTTGGGCACAGCATTACGCAGACGATGAAGTCTCGCCATAAGGCTCAGCCGTCGTTCGTCGCTGCTCTGCACGAGGTACTCCTCAAAACAGCTCGTGATGGCTGCTAGCTGAGTGGGGAGGATACTACGCAGTATGACAAGGTTATCCGGGCCGACATCCGTATGATCCAGCAGAGCCTCGAAAAAGAGGATCAGCAGCCCCACAGATGCTCTGCGCCATGACAGGTTCTCCACAGTCAGTGACTCGTCCGCGAGCTCGAGCGTGAATCGTAGCAGCCGTTCGCGAAGACGCGGACTGTTTGTCAGGCATAAAGCTTTAGCCAATCAGTCTGCGAGACCTTACCGCTCGCCGTGATGGAACTCCTCCTTGATGATCTGCTCCATTGGCGTTGGATTTACCGCCAGCAGGCGCAGGAAGACTCGTGCTCGAGCTTTGCAATCCACCTCTTGCTCGACGAGCTCCCATAGACTGCAAGTCAGCCAGCCGTCGACCGATGTTCCCGTTGATTCAGCCTCACACCGGGTAAAGGGGAGCACATTGCTTGTACAACTGTCGGTGAGTGCATTTCACCACGCCGGAATCGTGCATATAGACGCACAAATCCATCGATGTTGGCTGCGGAAGTTGATCTCGTGAATAGCAGCCACGTGAAGTCCAGCAACATTTCCTTGGGGTACCGGCGCGCCTGCAGCAAGCCAACGACTGACACAATGATCGTCTCGTCCATCGACATGAGCAGCAATGATGTCGTCTGCCTGCGACGTTTCGACAAGCTGTCGTCAGCTCGGCGATAATCAAAGCGCAGTGTTCGCTCACCTTGCAGGCTGCTTCTCGTGCATGTCTTTCGTGGCCAGCCTTGTTGCGGCTATATCTTCGAGTGTCACACCGTACGCGCGGAGTATGACGAGTAGCGTTTGACGAAGCACGTCGAGTCTGCCTTCAGCGGAATTCACATGAACGTCTGAGTACCCACGAAAGCTGATCAGGTGCTGCTTCGCCCGCCTCGTGCTGCACAAAACCAGCGAGCAGCTTGCAGCACAGCTTCGCAAACTCTTCTGGTTCGATCCAAAGCGCATTCGCATTCACGGCAATCACCAAGTCGAGCCTAGCGTCCAGATCGGACTTGAAAGCCTCCCGGACATCGCCCTGTGAGTCCTGTATGATAGAAAGCCGCTCCGCCTGGAGATCGATCATCTGGACGAGGGTTGCCCAGGGATCTCAACCCCCGAAAAACGACAAGACTCGGAACCACCTGCACACCCTAGCAAGACCTTCGGGTCCTTCGTTGAGCGTCATCGCCGAGAGCATCCATATATCCTGCTCTCCCGTATCTGCCGCATCTTGAGTCCGACCCGGACGAGTGTGTCGGAACAAACGTGGCAGTGATCGATATACCAGATCCTGCATGTGAGTATGCGGTTGATGTCCCGGCGACGAAGCGTACCTTGCTTGCCAATGCCCCCAGATCTTCGAGCCATGCCGTCAACAGATCCAGATGCACCGAGAATAAGACTCCGGCATCCACCATCGTCGTCATTCTCTCCAGTGCTTTGGCCGCGATGATGGAAGCCGCCTGCTCATCAGTCTCTCATGCTCCCCTGACAGAGCTTAGCCCACCTCATCGGGATCAGCGTCGGTCCCTGACCGGCAGATCATCTGTCCGCTTGCACTCCTCATAGACGATATGAGCGTACCTGCCGTGAGCTATGGCGCGCTAATCTGCCTTGGTAATAGCTT